>SJYQ01015600.1:334666-423981 GCA_006410935.1 Redunca redunca | reverse complement strand
GGGATGGGGGGGTGGGGAGGAGGGGTATGTGTTCCAGACTCAAGTTCCTGAGGGCTGGGCAGGTGTTAAGGGGTACTTTCTTTTCTTATGGTCAGCCCTGCAGGCTCCTGGTGTTTGTTGAATGAATAAGTGAATCAATGCTTAAGTCTTATACAGGTCAGCTCCACTGGCTCAAAGGCCCCCTGTTAATGGTTTCCTTTCCAACCTTCTGCCATTGCAGACAGCGCTGCCTGAGCCACTCAGCTCTAGGACTGAGGACAGATTCTGTCTAAGCCGTAACACTTGGGAAGATGACTCTGCTTACAGTGACCAGAGGCTCCTGGGCGATGTGTGGAGAAGCAAAAGCTGGAAGTGAGGAGGAGCTGAGGCTAAGTCCTAGCTGTCCCAGAGACAAGGCTACAAGGCAGAGCCCTCTCTGGCCTGAAAACAGCAGCAACACCCATGGCCCAGGGCAGCTGGTCCTCCCCTGAGCTGTCCTGCAGGCCCGAGGGAAGAAGGAGAGTCCGCTCACCCTGCACCATCCTAATAAGAGTCGGCTACATAAAAGGCTGTCAAAGCATTTATCTGGGGCCCAACAGCCTCATTTGAAGCTTTAATCTGGGGCCTGACAGCCTCATCTATTACTAGAGGGTGGTGCCAACTGGTACAGGAAATGGGAAGTGAAGGGAGCTGGGGCAGGGGGGGTGGCCCAGGGCAGCTCTGGCTTTTCCACTTCCAGGAAGCAGGGGTGGGGCCAACATCAGTTCAGGTGTCCCAAAGCCCTGAAGGGCAGAGAGCAAGGCAAGGCTGGCCCCAAGCCAAGACCCTGATGCAGGCCTGCCCTCTGTCCCTCCTGCTCTTCTACCCTAGCCAGGGCCAGAGGGAACACTCTCTGCAGGCCTCAGGTGAGCCATCCTGGTTTTTAAGGTCTCTCCTAACACTGACCTTCTATGGCTAAAGCCCTGTACTTCTGCCCTGGTAGTCTGGTCTCTGGGCCCCTTGGGGTTGGGAGATGACTTGGTTAGATGCGGACTGTGTAGAGGGGAAATGTTTTCCAGGAAAATGCCCCCAGGGCCTGTGGTACCCCAAGCTCAGCCTCAGCACCCCCCCAGGATTGCATGGCTGCACCCATTCGCACCCTGATTCCCTGGGGGTCACCTGGCACCCTCTTGCTCCTGTGTGTGGCTCATTTTCAATGCCAGCAGCCAGGCTCAGTGTTGGCAGCTGGGGGTGGTGGACAGAGCAGGTGACCTCAGCCCTCATCTTGATGGACTGAGTGACCTTGGCTTTCCCTTCACTGGCCAGTGAAGGTGATCGCTGAGGTCCCAGCTCTGTCACTGCCTGCCCAGATAACCCAGGTGGAGGTGGTGGCTTGTGCTCTGAGAGCCCCCTCTCCACCAGGGCCCCCCCAGTCCCTGTCCCTGGGCTCACCTATCCCCGCTCACGTCATACCTAATGGTGTTGTCAGCATCGCAGGGGCAGGGCAAGCTGCAGCCTGGGCCGTGCAGGCCCTCAGGGCACAGCCGCTCCTGGCAGCGTGGGCCTTTGTAGCCAGGTTCACACTCGCAGGCGCCGGAGGTGGGTGAACACTGACCTCCGTTGTGGCAGTCACAGCGCTGGGAGCACTGGAAGCCGAAGGTCCCCAAGGGGCATTCCTCTTGGCACCTGCAGCACAACAGGGTATGGTGAGTCAGTGCCCCTTACCTGCCTTTCCAGATCCTCCGGGCCTGGGCCTGGCGCGCTGCACCTTCTCACAGCCTCCTCCCCTCTTCCCTTGCCTCCTGCAGGAAGTGTTCTGTGGTTTCACCATCCTAGTCCATTCCCCTCTCCGGGCCAGTTCCCCTCAGTCCCCAGGAGTGAGTTCATACTACCATATCTCACTGATTGTAGGCTTTGTGTATTTTTTTTTTTGACTGCAGTAAATAAGGATAACATAAATTTGCCATTTTAAGTATACAGTATATTGTGTGGGTTTCCCAGGTGGCTCAGTGATAAAGAATATGCCTGCCAAAGTAAGAGATGTAAGAGATGCGGGTTCTATCCCTGGGTGGGGAAGATCCCCTGGAGGAGGAAATGGCAACCCACTCCAGTATTCTTGCCCTGGAAATCCCATGGACAGAGGAGCCTGGGGGGCTACGACCATGTGGTCACAAAGAGTCAGACACGGCGGAGTGAGCATATACATCGAACACACGTTGCTGTGCGACCATCACCACCGTCCATCCCTAGAAGCTTTTCATCTTCCCAAACTGAAACTTCCGTACCCATTAAATAGCAAGCTACATGACGTCCCATGGCCAGAGGAGCCTGGCAGGCTACAGTCCATGGGAGCGCAGGGTCAGACACGGCTTAGTAAAGAGCACGCATGGACATAGATCCATTGTCACAACAACAAAGTAAGCGGTAAACCTGGGGAAATTTGAGGAAAGAGGTGGGCCACCCCTGCATCCTAGAGACAAATGAACAGAAATGGCCTATGGACTTTGGATTGTCTGCGTCCCCACGCTGCTTCAAAGGTGTGGAGAATGGGGAACTGGCCTTACTGCCCTGACATCTGCTTCCTCATCACAGAATGGGATGGTAATAATTAAACCTCACCATGTGTTTGAGGATTAAATGAGATAATGCATATAAACATTTAGAGAGCTGCCCCATGAATGGTAAGCGCTCAATAAGCAGTGTTAGTTCTTATTATTACTCTTGTTAATACTGTTTTCTGTAGTTCTCCTAACAGAGCCCTTTTGGCATGAAAAGGCTCAAAGGGAAGACTTCCAAAATGTTAACAATGGAGTGGACTTAGGGAATTACAAATGCTTTAATGATTATGTTTTTCCATTTTCAGGTTTTCTATTTATCTTCTACAATAATCAGGGCAGAGGGGAGCCATAAAAGATGTTGGGAAAAACAAAATACAGCCTTAGCCTCTATTAAATCTTGGTGAGTCCTGAGTTGGAAGCAGGTTCTTCATCACAGCACCCAGATTGCCTTCCTGCAAGTCTTGCTGCATTTTAGCCCGTCTGAGGCCTCAGGGAGGGAAAGAACAGAGGAAGAGGGAAGAGAGAAGGGGATGTGTGGAGAAGAAATGAGAGGTAGAAGAGAGCAAGAGGGGAATACGGTGGAAGGGGTGAGGACGGAAACCGAGGCAGGCGCAGAGGACACAGCACAGGTAAGAGCTGGACACCGCCAGCCCGCTCTGCCTCACACTGGGTTTCCCTGGAAGTCACTCAAGGTTGCCTCTCCTGGATGTCTCAGGCCATCAGGGAAGAAACCCCAGGCTGGAGACACCTCCAGACTCTCCCCTCCCACTGGAACATTCCTGCTGCCTCCCCTCTGGCAGGACTGAGCAGAGAGTCCTAGAGTGTGAGCTCCCTTCTCTGAAGGGCATGTCTCCACCCCATGTCATATTTACAAAGTGACACTCCATAGCCCCAGAAAAAGAATCTGGAAATGAAATATTGACAACCTAATCCATTTACATAATCAGCCTCTTTTTTTTTTCTACCCACAATTTAAACAACTTATTTATTTAGAGATCAAGCAACGACTGCTAATGAATTTTATACAAAGCACACTAATAACGGGGCCTGTGGAACAGAAGGGTAATCACAGCAGGAATTAGTTTTCTACTTAAACATCCTTCCTTTGCAACATATCAATCTAATGTGTCCGATATTACCATTAACAACCAGATACATTGCTCAATTAAATTACAAAATGAGCTGCAAAACCCTCGTTACGTTTCATGTTTAATTTGCACTGGATTCTGCCTATCCGGGGAGGCCTGCGTTATTATACCCACTCAACTTTAATATGCTTGCAACGAGGTGGGGTGGGTTCATGCAGCTGTCACTTACTAAATTAATGGAGGCAATTTTACAAAATATTAAACACCAGGCAGCCCGTTTAGGTGGGAAACCCAAATGCTACTGGGCCCTCTTTTTGAATTCTTCTGGAGTTGATGGGCAAAGCTTGCCAGAGGATGCTAAGGTCTGAGGGGCTTTGCACTGTCTCAGGTTCATGGGCTGGGTCCCAACAAGAGGGATTAGGGTTATTTCTCCATTTGGTACATCTTGGCAGTGGAAATGGAGAGGGCCGATGAGGTTGGGTCTCCTGGTGTGGAATCTAGCCTGTTGGCACTATCAACCTGCTTGTCTCCAATGGTGGACGGGTTTTGATGGCCATCATGTGTACGTGGCCAAGACAAAGGGGTCCTGTTTCGGTTCCAGGGTCTTCCAGTTCCTGCCCCTGCTGGCTCAGCCTGAGCATTTTCTCACTGGGAGAGACAGTGAGGACGGGAAGGTGGAGGCAGCACATCAGTCCAGCCTCCCTTTCCTCCCTCAGAGACGCAGACTCCAGCAGAGGTCAGAGAGGGATGGGTGCCCTGATGCCACACCCCACATTCTACGCCAGGGATGCTCACGAGATGAACATGGTCCCCAAGAGCTCAGATCTGGCTTAAAAGGCTCCACGGTAGGGGTAAACGAGCTTCAGGCTGAAAATGGAAAATCTCTTTTCTGGACATCATTAGGATTTGGGGCTGACTCCAGTGAGAGTTGGAGGAGCCCCATTATGTTGGTCAGAGCCAGAAGGACTCACTGGTTAGTTCAGCCCTGACTCCTGCTTCCTGACGTTACCTGGGCAGGGGAGGCAGAGTAACAAAATCCAGAGCAACAAAATTCAGGTGAAACATGGGTCCCACAGAAGCAGGCAAGGGGTGTGAGAGTTTCCTTTCTACTGCCCATCTTTCTGCTCAAAGAGACAGATGTGGTTCAGTCTGAGAGGGAGGAGATTCACCTGGATTCTGTGGACAAATGTCCTCCACCAAATCTGAACTCACTCACCATCAGACACCCTGGCTGTCATTTCTCCTTCCCCCAGAGCACCTTCCCTATCATCATGAAATCCCTCTTGCCATGGCAAACACACATGTCTGGCAACCCTCCCATTATGTATTTTGTGGGTTATCCACTTGGAAAGGGTAGTTTGATTCCAGAACATTGGCAGCCTTGTTCAGTCTGCTCTTAGGCCACAGGCCTTCAGAGGATGCAAACTGATGTCAGTATCCTTTTGACAGAACTCGTATCAGAAATAAAAATCCACTTCTAAAAAGAATAGTGCAGAATGTGTGAACTGAGAGTGCATGCTCAACTTCTTTGGATTATCGGTGCCACTGCCTCCCTCCAGGAGGGCAGCAAGTAGAGGGTGGAGGTAGGTGCCCACCTCTTTCCCCAGGTGCGTCAATGCAAATTCTAGGCTTGGGTCACTGGGCAGGGGGAAGGTGGGTGCCCTCAGCAGGCTGAGGGCCAGGAAGGATGGATTGGCAGGAGGACTCAGAATGCTTTCTGAGAAAGGAACAGGAAAGCTGGCAGAAGGCTGGTAAACCTGACCTGTTGTCTGCAAGGCTGCCGTGAAAATGAGTAACGTGACCAGTAAGGACAATAGTTAACAGCATCCTTACCTGTCTCCCATGTATCCGGCTGTGCAGTGGCACTGCCCAGCCACGTGGTCACACTGCCCTCCGTGGTGGCAAGGACAGTCCTGGCTGCAGTTCTGGCCGAACGTCCCCGGTGGGCAGGGCTGGGCACACACCGCTCCCTGAAACACAGGAGGGAAGACCTGCAGAGGTGGTGCTTCTGAGATGCAATCCTGAGGCCACCTTCCTCTAGAAGTAGCACGGTTGCTACAGCCCGAGGGACCACCCCATCCCTTAGTGGGACCTTCTCCCCAGTCACAGAAGCACAGAAAGTTGGACACCATGACTCCAAAGCCACACTTTAGAGATGGGCAGACTGAAACCAGTTTGTTTATCCAGTCTTTCAGCACATATCTAATGAGTGCCTGGTGTATACCAGACTCTGTACTAGACTCTAGGGATACGAAAATATAGGTGGGACTCGATTCCTGTCCTTTCAACCTGCTAGGGAGAGAGACAAGAAAACAGATAACCAGTGCATGGCACTAGGTGCCCTCACGCTGGTGCATGAGGAAGTGCTGAGGAAGAAAGAAAGCAGAGATGTGATTAAACACGGCGGTGTGGAAACATACATTTATCTCTACTTCTTTCCCAAACCCAGCTACCAGAAGAGTAAAGGGGAGCAGGGGGAACATATAAACCTGCAAGGAGAAAAGGAAGGGGAGAGGGGACCGTAGAGGACAAGAAGTGTCTCGTGGTGGAAGATGGCCTGGCAGATAGAGGAGCGGGATCTGCTGGAGTTTCTGCTTTCTCAGCAATGACAAGCACCTGCAAAGGGAGCATCGGAAGATGAAGCTCAGTAAAGCTCAGGAATCAGAGATACCAGAGGGTCAAGGTGCCGGTGTGCAGAACAGGAGGAGTGTTTAAACTTAGAAGTTTTTAAAAGAGGGAATTAGACTCCAGATTTTTACCCCCATTTCAAATAGCCTTGCCAAGACCAGCAGTTTACTTTTAGGGAGGCTGACCCATGAATGCTTCAGACACAGGGACACCAAGCATAGCTAAGGGCAGGGGGACCATCAGAAATGGGGATCTAGTGGGATCTGCCTGCATAACAGTCAGACCCTCTGCTCTCTTCCCCTGCTCGGCCCCTAGGATTCTAGTGACCAGACTCTACTCCCTCTTGCAGGGTTCTGGAGGATTTCTTTCTGGGAACCTCTGAGAGGTCAAAGGGAAAGACCTACCGATACTGATATTTAAGGCTCCTATCAGTCAACAAGCCTGGCACCTCTCCTGCCCCTCAGACTTCCAGCCAGCTTTTCCAAGGATTACGGTAAAACATGAACAGGAGACCAGGAACCAGCAGATACTTGAAATAAGGCTCTAATGAATTGTGAGATGGTGGTAAAGCATGTTTTGGAGAAATATGGAGGGAAATGCCAGAAGAAACACCTAAAAGATTTGAATCTGGTATCTTTCAGGAGTAGGACCTGGCAGGGGGTGGGAAAGAGGACTGTTTTCCCTTCCTTCCAGTAGCCTTGTGGTATGAGATACTATGTACAATTTTTGGTCTTTATCAAACAGGAATCTAAACTTACTTTTGTCTCCTGCTGCCTTTCTATCCTCTCCCACACCAGAGATGGTCATTTCTCTTACGAAGATCAAGGATTCTCCCACAATTAATTAATCAATTAGTTCAACACACAATTATTAAGCACCGATAATTGCCAACCCTGAGGAAGCTAGTTTAGTCAGGAAAATCCTGCTGACCAGAGTCATCTATCAATATCATCCAATTTACTTGTAATGAATTAAGCAGTAGGCCTTTTAACTCAGATTTCTTCCCTACATATAAGTCAGATTGTGTGGGGCTGAGACGGGGGCTAGGAGGGGCAGAGATGGACGATTGAGGGGTAGAGGCAGTAGCTGAGGATGGTGAGATGAGTGTGTATGCGAGGAGAGGCGCAGGGTAAAGCTACTCAGATGAGGGGGTCCCTCTTCTTCCTGGAGGTGGTGGGGGTGGTACTTTGAGCCTGCTTTTCTCACTGTGCCCCAAAAGTTCTAGGGATTCTTGAGGGAAGGAAGGAGTCTTTATGGCCAGTTCTCTGCAATCCTGGGCTGGATGAGGCCACTTTGACCATGAAGGGGGCTGTGTTTATACCTTCTACGTCCTCATCATGGAGCACAGTGGAGCCCTCCTATACTTACACACACACACACACACACACACACACACACACACACACACACACTATCCATCCATCCATCCATCCATCCATCCATCCATCCTGTAGACCACAGACTCCCTTTCTCTTCAGAGTTTCTGAGATATGATCAGGGTTTCCTGAAGAGACCAATAGGAACGGTTGCTTCCTTTTAAGAATTCCTGGGGAAACTGAGCATCCTTGAGCCTTTTCTGGATGGGACGGTGAGCACCTCTTTCAGCCCCTGCTCAGTATTCCCCACCCACAGGTCGGTCCTTCTCAGGCTTGAGCTCCTGGGGCTGGAAGAATCTGCTACCTTGGAAGGGCTGCTGCCTGATAGGGTGGGAAGAACACTGGACTCAAAGTCAGGACTTGGGCTCAAGCCCCAGGTCTACCTCCTCCCAGATGCTTGAGCAAGGACAAGTCATGTGATAGTTCCAAGCTGCAGTTTCCTCATCTCTAAAATGGGAGTGGTAACCCCCAGTGTCCCACGTGGTTGTAAAGATTCAGTGGGATCAGAGATGGAAAGGAACCTTCATTAAATTAGAGATGAGTGAGCCCTTCATTAATATTCAACCCAAGCAGACCCCTGATGAGGTGGAGGTGGTAGGAGCCCATATCACCTGGGACAGGGAAGAGTCGGGGAGAACCACATAATTGATTGGTTACTGCTGGTTAGAAGAATAGCTTTTGGGGGAGAGATGGGGGGCGGGGAGAGCAGACAGGAGAGTTTCGGTCTAAAAGAGGGCTGTGATCTTATGGTTTCTTTCCTGCTATTATGAACTGAATCGTGTTCCCCAGGTTCACATATCCTAACTCCCAGCACCTTAGAATATGACTGTGGCTGGAGACAGGGGCATTGGAGAGGCAATAAAGTTAAAGTGAGGTCCTCAGGGTGGCCCCTAGTCCAATATGGCTGATGTCTTCATTGGGAGAAGAGATTAGTACACAGACAGGGCAGAGGGAAGGTCACGTGGAGACACAGGGAGAAGACCGCAAGCTGCAAGCCAGGGGCTGAAGCCTTAGCGGGAACCAATGCTGCCAACACCTTGGTCTTGGACTTCTGGCCTCCCGAGCTGTGAGAAAATGCATTTCTGCTGTCGAAGCCCCCCAGTGTGTACTGCTTTGTTATCACAGCCCTGACACACCTGCCCCACAGTCAGCTGAGTGTATGTCTCCTAGAGCGGCAGGGTCTTGGGCTGTGTGGCACCTAGAAGGTAGGGGAGATGCAGGGAGGCAAGAGTCCTGTTCCTCAGGACTGGATGGACCAAATGGTTCTGTCCAAATCTGGAAACCAGCTGCACATAAAGACCATGGATAAATGGAGCAGAAGAAAGGAGGGGGCCAAGTCGGTGAAGGACTTGAGGTTAAGCCAATGAGACAACGCAGCCTCTCCAAGCCTCTAACGATCACTGCTGTCCTGGGTGGCATGGATGCCCTCAGGGGAAAGTGAACAGTGGTTGGCTTGGGTACTGTGGAAATGATCCAGGCCATCCAGGTCAGGCTTGGGGCTCCATGTACAAACTTCCCAAACCTGAGCTTCTAGGATTTTACAAATACCTCTCTTTGCTCCTCCTTGATGACTGGTTCTATTTCCCAGCTCTTGGGGCCTGTTGTTTCCTGAGTGTATATGTGTGTGCACGCACATATGTGTGTCCAGCCTCCATCATCAGACTGGGAATGCCCAAGGCAGGTGATCATATCTCCTACCTCCCATCCGTCTGCACTTCCCACTCACAGTGAACTCCTCACACCTGGGTCTCCTCCTCTGAAAGGTCTCAAAGCCCAGAGAGAGAGAGGAAACAGCCTCCTAAGGCTCTTTGCAGAGGCCCTCTGGGAACAGGCTTACCACAACTGGGAAAGAGTCGTGTCCTGTGGGCATACACCGGATTGCCCATACCCCTACTGGCCAGGGGTCCCCGAGGAAGGGGCACCAGAGGCCAGGGTTCCAGGCAGCTCCTCTCCAGGTCTGCATGAAGCCTTGGTTCTTTGGGGACCTGCTCTGTGTGTGAGCAATCATACTTTTTAGACCTCTGAGTGCTGCTAAAGCCACGTGGGGCTGGCAGGCAAATAAGGCAATGGAGGATAATAAAGGGAGGACCGCTCTGTCCTGCACCGTCCCCTTGGCCCCAGCCCTCTCCCTGGGAGGGGCCTCAGGCCCCAGCAGCAGCTTCATTACACTGTGACTGCATGCACGAGGGGTATTAATAATTCATACAAATCTGCAAGTTAAATGCTCTGTCAAAAATAGAAGTGCAATTGTCTACAATAAAATTAAAAACACTAAGTTTCTAAATCCAAAGGCTGCTACTGACAGAGTTTCCTGTCATCTGAAGGAAGAAACCTCTCACTGTATTGGGAGGGAAAAAAAATTATGTGTTGGTTTCCTCCCCACCGCCCTCTTCAATCACCAGCCTCCATCAGCCTCCATCTCTCTAGAGAGGACTTTATAGGTACAGGTCTGCCTGTGGCCTGTTCTCCCCCTACCGCATCCTGATCTGACCTCACTGCCTGCTGCTGGGTCTCTGAGGACCCAGCCTGCGAGTGATGGGATTCCAGAAGTTGGCTGGAGATGGAAGGGCCTTTACAGAGGCTGGTTCAGGGTGGGAGAGACGGGCAGGTGTGGGAGAGGCCGGGGCCACTTCGTTCTCCTCAGAAGAGATAGAGACAGACGGGCACCAAGAGTTTGGATTCAGGAGTCGGGGCACCTGCATTCCAGCTCCACCTCCCTCTCCACCAGCTGCGTGGCCTCGGCCAGGTCACTTAGCCACTCTGGGCTCCGCTGCCTCATCTGAGAAAGGAAGGTATTGACAGACCAGTGGTATTCAAGCCTCTTAAAGCTGGGAGGTCCTGTTTTTATGTGAAATCTTACCTAGGACCACTTGGTAGATTAAAATGGAGACGTGGGGGTGTGTGGGTCCCAGAGCCCCAGTTGTTAGGCTACTTGCGCCCACCTTCACCTCCCAGAAACCCTCGGGTTCTGTGAAACACAGAAGAAAATCCTATAGTCTGGATTGATTTTTTCCAAATGAAGACTTGAAGTCAGGGTCGGCTGCTTCAGAATCATCAGGGGAGCTTATTAAAAAAAAAGAGAGAGAGAGAGAGAGATCCTGGGCCCAGGATGGTCTACAGTGGAGTCTGGAGTCTGTATTAACCCCACCCCACCCTCATCCACTGCAACTCTAGTGCGCAGCCAGGCTGGGACAAGGCTGGACCATACGATCCCCCGGGTTTTTTCCTGCTCTAAAGAATTCTGGCCAGTCTGCCTGCGTCACAGGCCCCGTAGCCGTCCCTCCTGCTGCTCCCCCGCCGTGACCTCGCGCTCACAGCCTCCTGAAATATCCTGCTCCTGCTCCACGGCCCTGTCCCTTCCCGGCTCCACAAAGCCCAGGCCCCAGGGGAGGCAGCCGACCGTGTCACTGAGCTTCCCTGAAACGGGAAAGTCAGCCTTGGTGACTCGCTGCTATCGAGGGGCTTGGGATTGCAGAGGGTAGGGGCACTGACCGGGGGAACAGGCTGGCTTCAGGGGGGCTGTGGCTTGCCTGTGGCGTCCAGGGACATAGAAAATGAATGGCAGCGGAGCATTTCAGTGTTTGCAGGCCACCTGGGTCCTATTCTGCCCTCATCTGAGCCTTCTGCCAACCGTGCCGCTCCGAAGCGTGGGGCTGGCTGTTTGTAGGCCAGTTGGTTTTCGTTTTGGCCCTGTCACATGACATATGGGATCTCAGTTCCCCAACCAGGGATCAGACCCTCCCTCCCTGAAGTGGAAGTGTGGAGTTTTAACCACTGGTCCACCAGGGAAGCCCCTGATTTTATGCCAGTTTTACAGTTAGGGAAGCAGAGACTAGAATGATCGAGGGCTTTTTTTTTCTTTTTTCAGGGCCAACACTGTATGTGAAGCCTGGATTCAGGCCTGTGATATGATACATCCCATCCCACCTTCCCACAGTGGTTGTTCCCAGACAAGGGACCTGGACTGGTGGAGGCTACCTCAGAATCGCCTGGAGCCCACGTTAAGATACAGATCTGGGGGCCACAGAATCAGAATAACTGTGTGCATCTGTGAGTACAGGGGCTGGAGGCTGGGAATCTGAAGTTCTATAAAGGCAGGGGGGCCGTGCCTGCTCTCTCCCTTCCCCTGCACCACCTCCATCCCTACACCATGGCCTTTCACCACATCTCAGAGCCATGGCAGCTCAAGTGAGTATTCTGAAAGACAGAGACAACTTATGAGAAGAATTCAACCCCTTCGCACACAAGGGACCACAGGTTCAGAAAGGTTAGGCAACTTGCTTCAGATCACACAGCATTTAGATACGAGCCCCGGCAGTCAAAGCTGTGTCCATGGCCCCCCCGGCAGTGTCTAATGATGCCCATGACCGTAAAGAGGAGGGAGGCTATTCAGGATGGGAGAGGAATTTAGCTCTCCAGGGTGCATGTGAACGAGGGATGCTCAGACCTCTTACAGAGCCCCACCCAGATCCTGCAGGGCCACCTACCGTCCAGCCGGGAGGGCAGGCACACTCGCCAGTGATGTGGTGGCAGGTCCCCCCATTCTGGCAGGGGCAGCGCAGCTCACAGTGAGCCCCATGGCTCCCAGGCGGGCAGAGCTCCTCGCAGCTGCATAGAGAAGCAGAGGTGTGAGAGGCGGCGGCATGCAAAGCCAGTCTCAAGGCTCCTGGGCTCCCTAGAAGTGAGTGAGTTCCTGGTCAATATGGACTATACGAGGCACAGGCCAGGAGGGGAAAGAGGGACTCAGATAGTGTCCTTGGAGGCCGTGTGCTTGGGCCAGTACGGGGGATGACTTAAGGGCTTTCGGTATAAAGAAGAGGGCTCTCCTGGGGTGGGAAAGCAGAGGAAATCTTCCCTAAGAGGGAGGCATTTTACTTGAGTCTTGAAGGTAAAGTTAGTTTCACTGGGAGAAGGGGAGGAAGGCTGAGCCAGGCAGAAGGAACAGCACAAACAAAGGCCAGGAGACGTAGCCACGAGTCCAACCTTCGAGAATCTGCCTGGATTCTGAAAGAGAGGGAATGTGGGGCAGGCCTCCACTCCCTTCCAGGCTCTGGAAGGCTCTCAGCCCCCACAACAGACTTCTCTAGAAGGTCTGGGCACTGCTGAGATGCAGGGGAGGATCTGCATGTGGTCCTCTTGGGCCTGAGCTCAATGCCGTGGCCCTGGAGCTGGTCAGACATGGGGGCAGGGGACACCCTCCATCAGAGATGTATCTGTGGCCAGATCGCTTGGGTGCTCCCTCAGGATCTAGGGCTGTTGAGGCAGCCACTGAGCCTTTGATAAGTTTGAAAAGCCTATGAAAAGTTTTGTTTAGAATCAGAGCGTAAGTGAAAACAGTAAAGTTAAATTTCAGTGTATAAGTTTTATAAAGCAGTTTAGGTTATGGTGATTTAGCAGATCACAGGAAAGCAAGAAAATGTGTCACACTTATACCAAATTAAGGATGTTGAGTTATGTTACTAATGTATGCAACTTTAATTTTGTTTAACACTCTCTGCTAAAATAAACTTTATTCCCTATAACTTAAAATGTGTGTGTATATATATAATAGCTTATTATATTCAGTTAATTCCACTGTTATGGCTGCAATAAGATCGATTTTGAAAAAAAAAAAAAGGGTGGCGAGGAGGATGTCAGTCTTGTCTCTGAGGGGTCACAACTATCCTGCCCATGCAGACTCCCTCTCCTGAAAACTAGATGAGGGGAAAAGGCAGGGGAAGAGGACCAGGCACAGTAATCTCCCCAAATCTAAGCATGATATCTGCCCAGGGCCCTCACCCACTCTGTCTCAAATGGCCTGGAAGGCTCAGTAATGGCACTTGGATTATGATCAGAAGAGAATTCCAAGCCAAAATCTGGAGCCCAGATCAGGAAGGGTCTCCTAGAAGAAGGTTTAGCCAACTTCTCCCACCATGGGAGCATCCATCCACGAGCCTCCAAGCCAGTTGCAGTCACCCTGGGCCCTGGACAGCAGGGATCTGAGACCTGTGTGGGTGAGGCCTGGGAGTTCAGCCTCTGCAGGATGTGGGGCCAGAGCGCAGGAGATTTTACAGCCAGGGCTTTCTTGATCCTTCACGTGTTTCCCCATCTTACCCTCCCAGCCACCCCTCTGCATGCATCTTGCCTGGGCTTTACTCACTAGACGCCGGTGTAGCCGGGTGCACAGAGGCACTCGCCCGTGCGGGGGTCGCAGCTGGCGCCGTGGCGGCACTGGCACGGCAGCTGGCAGCCCTTGCCGTGGGTGCCCGGCGCGCAGAGCTCCTCGCAGCGCCAGCCTCGGAAGCCGGCAGCACACACACAGGCGCCTGTGATGGGGTTGCACAGGGCCCCGTTCTGGCACTGGCACCGGTTGCTGCAGTGGGGGCCCCAGTGGTCGCTATCGCAGCCTGTAAGAGAGGAGCGGGTCAGGGCAGAAGGATCCCCGTGGACTCTCCTGGATGGGGGCTGGGACCAGCCTTCCTGTCTCTGCATCACTCTTCCCTGGATGGGAGGCAGCAAGGGGGTTCTGGTGGGAGCATTCTCCAATAACCTCCATCAGCTGGTCATCAACCTCTACCCGCCTCCCCTAAATAATCAAACAAGCTCAGAAGCTTCTTTTCTCAATGCATCTCTTAGTCAGGGTCATTCCAGTCCAACCCAGACTGGTCAATCCAGTCTCCCAAACCCTTTTTCTGTACTGGAACTCTGAAACCATAAGCTATTCAACCTTTGCCGAACTCTACTTGGTAGGCTCTCTCTTCCTCTCAGCCAGGCCCTTTCCCTTCCAGTCTGCCTCCCCTCTTCTCTGTGAATCTACTCCCCTTCCTGGTGCTGCGCCAGCCCAGCTCCCATCTCTCTCTTTCCATCTCTTCCTGAAACGTTACTTTGTCTCACGGCTTGCATCTCACTCTCTGTGAACACGTCTCCAGACTCCCTGCCCCTCCCTGGGCTCCACTCCCTGTCACCCTTCCCATCTCCCTTTCACGCTGCGTCTCCCTACCAGTAATGCCGACACCCCCTGCTTCCTTCATCTTCAGTTCAATCTCATTACTTTCTAAGCAGCTAACTTCAGAAGGGGCAGGAACAAGAAATGTTCCCCTGGGAGGTGACAGACAGACTTGAAGATCTTTATGTGTAATTAAATGTTTCACAGAGTGATAGCTGAGCCAGCTTTGCAGAAATTCACACTCTGTGGCTGCGGAGAGGGGCTGAATGGCAGTCTTCAGATAGGCCACCCAGCCTGCTACCACTTCCTAGCCTGACCCTCACCTGATGCATACAAGACACACAACAACAAGATGTCCTCAACTCTAACCTCATTCTCTCAAATCCTGGAGTAGGGGTGCATGTGGAGTTCAGGCAAGGACAGGCATGAATAATGTACCAGGAGATGTTCAATGGAGAAAAACACTGCTCCCAGCTAAGGAATCAGGCACCTTCCTAGAAGAGATGGCTCCTGAAGTGGACCATAAAAGATGTCTCACTTGTCTATCAGAGTGACCAAAATGTCCTGTGTTAAACCATGGAAAATCCCTCATTCTGAGAAATCTCTCAGTGCTGGGCAAACCGGAATGGCTAGAGACCGTACTGCCTGAAGATAAGGAGATGATTAGTTGGCCTTTGTGCTCCAGTGATTCTAGGGTTTAGACACTCAGAAAGAAAAGGGGGCAAGTGAGTGGGATTGGGGGAGGTGTCCCAGGGGCAGGCTCAGTATGAGCAAACAGACAGTGGTACCCAAGTGTTAGATACAGACAAAACCACAAGGTTCCAGTGAAGCCAATGAGTACATGGGCTCTTTGGGACCACAAGGTTGATGGAGAATGGCTTTAGCAGCCCCACCAGTCCTCCTGCATTACCTCCCACTTGCTAACCAATGTCAAGTGGTCAAAGTCATGGAAACTGTCCATCACTTTTAGTAGATGGAACCACCCTAGGCCTGGAATCCCAACCACCCTATCTTGCCTCATCCCTTTTTCATTGTGCCCCCAATACACATACAAGCTGAGGTGCCAAATTCTGAGTAGGCCTCACCCTGCATTTTCCACTTGGTACTACAGTGAGTGAGGCCAAAACCAAGTCTGATAGCCAAAGCAGTCTTGAGAAAGAAGAAAGCATAACAGTTTCTAATTCCAAACAAAGCTATAGTAACACAAAGGGTATGACACTGGTGTAAAGACAGAAAAAGAGCCCAGAAGAAACCCATGCATATATAGTCAATTAACTCATGACAAAGGGGCCAATAACATATCCCTTTATATGTGGGTAAAGGACAGTCTCTTCAATACATGGTGTTGAAAAAACTGTACAGCCACATCCAAAAGAATGAAACTGGACCTCTATCTTACACCATATGTAAAAATCAACTCAAAATGGATTAGAGACTTGAATGTAGGACCAGAACCAAAGAACTCCTAAAGACAACATAGGTAATAACCTCCTTGATATGGATCTCAGCAATGAATTTTTGGAGTTGACACTGAAAGCAAAGGCAACTGAAGCAAAATCAACAGGTGGGGCTACATTAAATTTATAAAGCTTCTATGCAGCAAAGGAAACCAACACAATGAAAAGGCAAACTACCAAAGAGAGAAAACATTTGCAAATTACATATCTGATAAGGGGTTAATATCTGAAATATATAAAGAACTTTTACAACTAAGTAGCAAAGTAAGTAAAAACTCAACCCCAAACAATCTGATTTTAAAAATGGACAGAGGATCTAAATAGACATTTTTACCAAGAAAACATGCAGATGACCAACAGGTACTTGAATAGGGGCTCGTAATTATCAGGAAAATGCAAATCAAAACCACACTAAGATATTCCTTCACACCTGGTAGGTTACTATCCAAAAGACAAGAAATAGCAAATGTTTGCAAAGATGTGGAGAAAAAGAAACTTTTGTGCATTGTTGGTGGGAATGCAAGCTGGTACAGCCACTATAGAAAACAGTATGGAGGTTCCTCCGAAACTTAAAAATAAAATGACCATACAATCTAGCAATTCTACCCCTGGGTGTGTATCTGAAAGAAATGAAAACACTAACTTGAAAAGATATCTGCACCCCCATGGTCATTGCAGCATTATTCATACAAGCCAAGATACAGAAGCAACCTAAATGTTCATCAGTGGATGAATTGATAAAGAAAATGTGTATACACACACACACACACACACACACACACACACGTATACACACATACAAAACAATATTATTCAGCCACAAAAAAGAAGGAAATCTTGCTATTTGTGACAATGTGTGTAGACATTGAGGGCATTATGCTAAGTGAAATAAGTCAGACAGAGAAAGACAAATACCATACAATCTCACTTATCTGTGGAGTCTAAAAAGCAATGAACAAATAGAGCTCATAGATGCAGAGAACAGTTTGGTGGTTGTCAAAGGTAAGTAGCAGGTAAAAGGGGCAAGGTGGTCAAAAGGTATCAACTTCCAGTTATAAGATAAGTAAGTTCAGGGGATGTAACAAACAGCATGGTGACTATAGTCAATAATTCTGTATTGTATATTTGAGAGTTGCTCAAAGAGAAGATCTTGAGGGTCCTTATCTCAAGAAAAAAATTTGTAACTACATGTGATGTTAACTACACCTACAGTGGTGATTATTTCACAATATATACAAACGTCGAATCGTTTTGCTGTGACCTGAAACTAATATAGTTATATGTCAGTTATATCTCAATAAAAAACTGAGTACAGTTATCATCACAAGCTGTACTCACACTGTAAGAGGCTCCCAGGACAGAGAGTGGGGGAGCACGCAGCAGTCACGTGTCTCCCATGTCACCTTCTCTCTGGAACATCTGCCCAGTGAATGGAAAGACTAGCAGAATTACCTAGTGCATCATTTCTCGCTCCCTTTTTGTTGCCAAGCACATATAGCTAAATTTGCATGAGTTTAACATACATATGATGCGATTCCATTGTAGTAATAATAACCACCACATTTTAAATGCTCACTTGTGACACTTAAAACGGTGTGAATTAGATTTTATTATTTCTCCATTTTTACAGATGAGGAAATAAAGGGTCAGGGAAATTATGTGATTGCCCGAGGTTATAGTCAAGGATAGGCCAGGTCACTGCCCTCAGACCTTGGCTCTGTATTGAACTGTTGGAGTCCAGAGCCAGCGAATCCTTGGTGCATCCCAGGGCAGACAGTTACATTTCACTTATCAGAGGGGACCTCCATTCACTGTGTCACAACCAAAACCCAGTAAGAAGTAAAACTATGCCTCTGGTGAGGGATCTTGGTATTTTCATGAAGTCCATGAACTAGCACTTGGGTGCTTTCATTCTTTTACTTGTTCATTCAACCAATATTTACCAAATGCCTACTAGGGTCAGAAAGTGTCCCACCCTCTTGGAGTTATAATCGAGTGGGGACACAGCCTCGGGAGCAGCATTTATGGAATGCCATGAAAGTGCCATGATAAGGGCAGTTCAGGGCATTAGAGAAGAACATGGAAATGTCATTCCATTAAGCCTGGTCTGGGTTCTCAGATCACAGATTGGGGTATGTGAGTGTGAGTGTGTGTGCAGGCATATATGGTGTATTTATATGTGTGTATGTATGTTTTATGTGGCTTCAAAAAAAAAAAAAAAGAAGCAAGAGCTCTATTCACAGTAGGAGCCCTGAAATAAACAGAAAACATCTATAGACTGAAAAAGCAAAGTAACTCGAAGTCACTACATAAGAGGAAATAACCCCTCACATCTAAATTGACAGGAAGTAGTTCCATTCAATTTAGAATATTCTGATTAAGGGGGCAGGGAAGTGTGTAATCCATTCCATAGACATTCCCTCTAGAGTGATTAAGTGGAAAAAAAAGTTAGGGTTCACAGGGATAAGCTTCAGTTATCTTAGAAAATCTACTTAAAAACACCTGATTCCCTACAATGACAGAGAAATGAGGCAGTAAGTCAATTATCTACCCTGTTGAAGGTGAACAAAAACTATCATCATTAAAATTACAACAGGACTTTGCATTCTTTCACAGACAATCGCAAACTCTTTCCAGTTTGGCCTTGGAATGTCACCCCCTCGCCGACTGTTTTTCTGTTTCAGTCACAGATGCTCCTTCCTAATTACATTTGGCTTTGGGTGAATTTTTCAAGTGGGTTATCTTCTCTGGACAGTGAGTGAGGGCTTAGGGGCACCCAAAAGTCTGTGGCCTGCTTGTTCTGTTCCTTCAGTCCGGCCAACTCTTGCCCTTCTCAGCCTGTGGCTCCCCAGCTGACCTCTCTGTGCTGCGGGGCCCAGGCCTGGGTGCTCCCCCGCCCCCACAAGGGGAGGGGCTACATCTCTCTCTCTCAACCTCTGACCTTCAACACAGACATACTTTCAAATTTCTAACAACACTTGAAGGAGCAGAGAATACACGCCAGGCCATAAGATAAACGCGTAAAGCAAAATTTCTCAATTCTCACAACAGGAGACTTCCCCGATGGTCCAGTGGTTAAGAATCTTTCTTGCAACGCTGGGGACGCAGGTTTGATCCCCGGTTGGAGAACTAAGATCCTACATTGCTGCGGAGCAGCTAAGCCTGTGTACCACAGCTACTGAGCCCACACGCTCTGGAACCCACGTGCCACAACTAGAGTCCACATTGCAGTGAAGATCCCACATGCCGAAGCTAAGACCCAACACAGTCAAGTGAGTAAATAAACATAAGAAAAGAACAGGAGCCTATAAATCAATGAAACATCATTAAAAATACTGTTTATTCTCACAACAATCCCTTTATAGCTGGTGCTATTTATACCCCCATTTTGCAGATTAGGAAACAGAGGCCAGGGAGGTGAACAATCTTGTCCAAGGTCACGCAGCTGGGGAGTGACTAGGTATCTGAGCTCTAATCCCTGCTGTCCTGCTGGGCATGGCCTGGTGTTGATGGAAGAGGGGACGTGGGATGTCGGTGGCCAGCCTGGGCTTAGATGGCCACTGTGGATGACTCACAGGAAGATGTGAGAACAGAGGCTTATTTTCCACAAGGGTCTTATCCAGGAACTGGTTCAGGTGGGAGTGGTGGTCGAAAGGCCCAGGTTTCTCATGACTGGCCCTATTTCCTGTAATTTTATCCTCTTCAGATGATTTATTTCTTCTGAACTTTTTCTATTGTCATATAACATGTATAACATATGTTTAGCCATTTGAATCATTTTTAAATGTGCAGGCAGTTTGGCGGCATTAATGATACTCACGGTGTTAAGCAGCTATCACCGCTATTTCCGAAACTTTGCCATCACTGTCAACTGGAACTCTGGAACCAGGAAGCAATAACTCCGCATCCCCTCCTCCCATCCGGCAACTTCTAATCTACCTTCTGTCTCTATGAATTTGCTTCAACTAGATGTTTCACGTAAATGGAATCATACAAAATTTCACATAAATGGAATCATACAAAATTAGTCCTTTTTTGTCTGGCGTCTATCATTGAGCATACCGTTTTCAAGGCTGTTCCACAATGTTGCATGTATCTGTATGTATTTCATTCCTTTTTATGACTGAATAGTATTCTACTATTCTACTATCTGCCACGTTTTGTTTATCCATGCACCTCTTGAGGTGCACTTGGGTTCTTTTCACAGTTTGGCTATTGTCAATAATGACGCTATGAACATGGGTGTCTCAAGGACCTTCTTAGATAATAACTCCCTAAAGATCACTTATTAAAGGCACAATTTGCTATGTTTTTATGCCTTTATTGCCTTTCTCTATTAGGAACAATAACTTGGTTGACCACTGCTTTTTTGTCACCACTTCTATATAAGCAGATTTAGGTGTCTCTGCTGGCCTTGGGGTCCCCGTGGGTTACAGCAAGGGGAGCTGGGGTGAGTTCTTATTTGCAGCTCCCCTGTCCCCCACGTGCACACGCAGTCTCACCCATTATCCGCCCCAGAGCTGGGCACAGGCCATCAGGTTGTGCCAACAGTGTGCTTGGCCAGCCCTTCTCCAGTGACCCAAGAGCCTCCTCCTACTCACTCGTTCTCAGACAGTGCTCCTCTGCCTGGCTGCTTGCCAGCATTACCCTGGAGGTTTTGAAAACCTCTCCAACCTAGGTTTCAGCCCTGGACGTTCTGATATAATTATTCTGGAGTGGCAGGGCCCAAGGACAGGGCATTTTAAAAAGCTCAGCAGGTGAGGACTACTGCCTTTAGGGTGATCTGCATTCTCCCGGGTCCTTGCAGGGAGATGTGAAGGAGGATGCTGAGTCTGAGGGGTGGGGGATAGGAGAGATGGATGGTTCCTCCCCTTCCAGAGATGGCAGTCCTGAGACTTGGCAAGGAGGAGGACTGGCTGCTGATGTGAAGTTCAAGAGGTAGAAAGGAACTTGGACCCGGACAGCCCTGAGCTGCCCTGGCCTGTACCAGAGTCTGGACCAAGGTCCCCATGAGCCCTCCTCCTTAGCAGTGAAAGTCAGAGCACATCCCAGGAATGGCCCACGGCCCCGAGTCTGCTCGTCTTAGTCCCCGTGCCTCCACCCACCCCGAGAGGAAGTGGGCGAGCTGCCAGTTCCTGGGATTACTCCTGAGTTTACAAAGCAGCAGGCGTGGAGGCAGAGACAGCGCAGCAGCCCCTGGAAACCATTCCAGCTGCTAAATAACGTCACTTCCCAGTGAGCAGGGCTGTTTGTCTACTGACTGGCCCCAATAAAGGCCCCGGCAAATCCTCAAAGGCCAAGCCTGTCTGCTTTATCCAGACCCAAGATGCAGTTTTGAGGGAGCATTAAAGGGTGGGTTGGAGCCGACGCTGGACAATCTTGGGCAGACCCTGCTCCTCTCTGGGCCTCTGTGTTCTTGTGCGTAAAATGACAGATTTGGACCAGTGGTTCTTGTTCAGAGTGGGTCACCCTCCCCAAGAGGGCACCTGGAGACGGGGGAGGGAGGGGATTAGGCTGTCACAAGTGATCAGCTCACTGCACAATGAAGAACTATGCCCTCCAAGTGCCAGGGGTGTCTGTATTTGTTGTTGTTCAGTCTCTCAGTCGTGTCCGACTGTTTGCGATCCCATGAACTGCAGCATGCCAGGCTTCCCTGTCCATCACCAACTCCTGAGGTTTGATCAAATTTATGTCCACTGAGTCAATGATGCCATCCAGCCATCTCATACTCTGTCGCCCCCTTCTCCTCCTGCCCTCAAGCTTCCCCAGCATCAGAGTCTTTTCCAGTGAGTCAGCTTTTCGCATCAGGTAGCCAAAATATTGGAACTTTAGCTGCAGAGTAAGAAACATCAGTATGGGGTGGGGGAGGGTTGGATTGGGGTTTGGGGTTAGCAAATCAAACTATTGTATATAGACCAGATAAACATCAAAGTCCTATTATATAGCACAGGGAACTATATTCAATATCCTGTGAGAAACCAGGTGGAAAAGAAAAAAATAAACACCAGTAGGTATGTGCTGGGGTCTCTTCCTCTTCTGGGGTGAGTCTATGCTCTGTTGCTCACTGTCCCCACTTGAGAACAGGCCAGAGGGGACAGGGTAGATGGTATGTTTGCCCTTGTGTGGAAAGGAAAATTCGAGGTGGTTACCCAGGCTCTGAGCCAAGCCATGGCTCTGTTCCCTATCTCTCCACCACTTAAATGGCTGGAATTAAATATTAATAGACTAAGGTGCTGTAGATTAAAACCCAAATCTCCTGACACAGTCCCTAAGCCTAGCAGATGCCTACAGCACAGGATTATAATTATGTACCATTAGCTCTTAGTGATCTGTTTATTACTTCTGTTTCTCTGTGTTATTTAACCATGCCGTCTACATCTCCTGTTAAGGGAAGGCAGAATCCACCACGGCTGCATGGAATGCAGGCTGCCTCTCCATTTCCGCTGGTTCCCAAAGGCCGCCGCGGTGGAGGACTAAACACATACAGCAAAACCCTAACCCCGTGAGCCTCCTATTGGATCACCTGTGTTCTCATAGGGGTTGTTTCACCTAATCCTTTTACTAAACCTGTGCCCTTAGTTCATACCTTGCCTTGTTTCAAAGAGGGTTTGAGACAAACCATGCTTTTGAACTGTGGTGTTAGAGAAGACGCTTGAGAGTCCCTTGGACTGCAAGGAGATCCAACCAGTCCATCCTAAAGGAGACCAGTCCTGGGTGCTCATTGGGAGGACTGATGCTGAAGCTTAAACTCCAATACTTTGGCCACCTGATGTGAAGAGCTGACTCATTTGAAAAGACCTTGATGCTGGGAAAGATTGGGGGCAGGAGGAGAAGGGGACAAGAGGACGAGATGGTTGTATGGCATCACCGACTCAATGGACATGGGTTTGGGTGGATTCCAGGAGTTGGTGATGGACAGGGAGACCTGGCGTGCTGCAGTTCATGGGGTTGCAAAGAGTCGGACACGACTGAGTGACTGAACTGAACTGAACTGGTGTGAGGTGGATTATTATCCCATTTTCAACTAAGAAAATTGAGGCTCAAAGACATGAAATGAGTAAATCAGAGTTTCTCAATCTCAGCATAATTGGCATTTGGGGCCAGAAAATTCTTTGTCATGGGAGTGTCCTGTACTTTATAGGATGTTTAATAGCATCCTTGGCCTTCACCCACCGGCTGCTGGTAGCACCCCTTCCTCCACAACCAAGAATGTCTCCAGATATTGACAAATGTCTCCTTTGGGGGGAAAGGTACCCCAAACTCCAAAAGGCAGAGTTCAGAGTCAGACAGGTTTTCTTAGCCCTCGGTTTCAGTAGGCATCTTGTGTACCCTCTACAATTTCCAAGTCAGAAAACTGATCAGAGGGGCCAAGTGATTTACCTGTGATCACAATGGAGGACTAGATTTGAAACTACTTTTCCAGGTCGATCTAAAACTCTTTCCATCCCCCCAAACCAGCTTCAGGGCGATAAGTTAGGCTCATTTATTTGCTTGTCAAACAACATTTGAGCACTCACTATGTTCTAATAGCTGATTTGAGAGCTAGACAAGCAGACAGAAGCACTGGCCTGTCGGGACTGGGGATGATGGGCGGGTGCCGGGAAGGCCGTTGCTGGGGCAGCTACAACTGGAAAGACTGCCCGGGGTCAGGTCAGAGGGCTTGGGTGCTGGCTGGGTCTTGGGTAACAGGGCCGGAGGAGGGAACGAAGCTAGTAGGTACATCAAAACGCCCTGAGCAAAGTCAGTGGCTTCAGCTCATTACCTTCCCCATCTTCATCGCCCCAGCTTCCACCACAGCTCCAGGCAATCAGTCCATTTTAACCAGATATCACACCATCAGAATATCAGGCAGGTGTGGGGAGACAGCACCTTGCATCTTACTGTGGATAGATGCAACTGGAAATCAGCCCTGAACTCCTGCTTCAAGATACTGCCGAGGCTGCCTGGCCTTGCCCTGGTAGGACTCCATTCCTCAGCATCTGAGTCAGTCCCCTGCATATCATCCCACGTTTGTATAAGGGTGAGTGGGGAGGGTGTCGGTGACATCATGGGGCATTGCCAGCCATTCATACCCCAGTTATCTGCGAACATTCAAGCAGCAATTAGCAGACCCAGGCCCCAGATTAGGAAGGACGTACGCGCATGTGTGTTAACCTGCTTTCGGGGAGAGGAGATGGGAAGGTGTGGAAATCAAGTTTATCAACTTCATAGGGACTGTTCCAGACAAAGACTACTGCGGTATCGTGTGGCCAGGTAATGCGGAAGAAAACTAGGTGTTAGGTACTTCGCAGTAGTACTTGTTCAGTTTAAACCATGACTCTTCAGCATAGCTATGATCACCCACATCCTCTAGAGGAAGGAACCAAGGTCAAGTGTGGTCAGGCAACTCGCCCATCACCTCGCAACCAGTGTGGTCTCTGGCCTGTTTCTCAGATGGGGACATTTGAAAACAGGGCCTTGAACCAGAAAGCATCGGGCGGGAGGCACCGCAGAACTCGTTTACACCTGTGCTGTCCTTATACCCAGAGGATACTGAGACCAGAGTGAAAGAGGGATGTCCAGGTCCTCAGCGACGGGCTAGGGGGTAAGTCCCCAGGCCTGTGAGGTCCCTGGAGCAGAGGCTGGTGCTGACTCGTGGACTCCCTGCCCTATCTCCCCCTTCTCTCCCAGAGCCCACTCCAGAATTCATGTGCCACTCTCCTCTGTCCTCGAAGCCTCACACTGGGCAGCACCCACCTCTGGATAAATGCACCTCGGTGGTCCCAGCACTCGCAGCTCCTGCACTTCAGCAGTGGAGTCAGTGGGGTACGGGGGGGTAAGATGGGGCTGCCTCAGATGGGCCAGGGGCTGGCCTGAGGTTCCTCGGCTCTGCTCAAAGCCTCCTGCCTCCTTCCCCGTACCAGAGGCTTTTAATGAGGCCCATGCTCCCAGCTGCCTGGCTCCCTCTGATCTGCCTGCATCGCTGCCTTTGAAGCTTTCCAGCCCCAAAGACCATTTATCTCTGCAATTTGCCTAGAAAGTCTCATAAATCATGTCTGTGCACAAAGGAATTACCTCTTTGGAAGGGCCTTTCAAAGGTGGCAAAGACACACAGGCCAGCCAGGAGTCCCGCTGCCCAGGCTGGCACCCTCCCCAGCGGGGCCCAGCCTTCACCCCCCTTTCAAAGCTCCAGAGCACACCCCGGGCTGAGGAGCTGGGGGAGAGGTTGGGGATCAAAGGGAATTTGGTGAAGCTCTGTGGGGTGGGAGTGGGACCCCCAGATGTGGGGTCTGAGGAAGATGCAGGGCAAGCGGGAAAGGACGTTGGAAGGTCATGGGGTACAAGTCTGTCTCCCATGAGGTGTGAACTCATCCCACAGCCTCATCCGCCGTTTCCCATCATGCCTTTCACTCTGACTTGCTTCACACAGGGAGGTCTGTCTGGTGAGAGAGCCCCTCTCAGGCTCTGTCATGTGCCTTGGAAGGTAGCACCCACCCAGGCTTCAGCGTCTCCCATGGCAGAGAGATAGGATTAGCCTAGATGAGTGGGTGTGAAGCTGCAATCCACAGAGTCCAAAGGGTCCTATGCCTGGGGTTGGGCCATGACAGGGGCTCTGGACCGCCCACCTCCACAGCTCCAGAGCTGGCTGAGTTTTCCTCTGAGTTCTCACACGAGGACAAAGGGTTAAGCAGCTGAATGGAGGCGGGGGGTGGGGGGGGTCCCATCTTCTAAGATCTTTTCTGCTTTTAAATGTCTGTTTAATTCCTCTCACAGTCAGAAAGTTCTTCCATTGGTCTAGCTGAGGAATTTCTTGCCGCAATTTAAAGTAATGCCTTCTCCTTCATCTCACCCAGTGAGCAGCCACTTCCAGCCAGCTCTGCAATGGACACTGATGAGAAGCAGTCAAAGTGGCATGTGGGGTCTCTGTTCTGACGGAACTTTCTGGCACTGTCCCCACAGGAAATATGTGGAAAGCAGGGAAAGAAGCAGTGAAAGTGGAGCTGGCTTCCTAGTGAGGCCAAAGAGCATTTCTGAACTAAAGCCAGGCTCGCTTGTTCCCTCTTCATGATGGAGGGGGTCTTTCTCATCAGGTGGGCAGAAGAAGGAGGGTGGCGGGGTTGTGTAGAGCTGTTCCTGGAGTCACGGGCACAAGGAGCCAGCTGAGGAAGTTGAGGTGATAAGCTGGGCCAGGGCAGCCTGGAGAGTCAGCTGTGGGCCGGGGGCAGGATGGACCTGGAACCGTGTGCCCAGCTCTCATCCTGAGAGCTGATGTCACACCCCAGAGGCCTGACGGAAGGCTGCTCTCACCCGCAGACATAGTGGTGGTCCTGCAGGGCTTACACCATGACTGTTCCAGTGTAATGGGTTCACATCTAAGCCATTTCTCCTTTTGGCAAAGGTAGCCCCTGGAGCCAGCTGGTACACTTGGTGCTCTGGATTAGCTGGGCTGACATTTGTTGAAAATTGTTTAGATGTAAGGTCTAGACTTGGGGAGGGGGGGCTTCAAAAGGATGGGAGGCCCAGCTGGTCCTCAGAGGCCACAGAGTGACCCAGGTCAGGCACATATGCAGCAGCTGTGGACCACATGAGACAGGCTGGGAGCAGCGCTTGCTAGAGGTGAAAGGGCACGGGAGATTGGGGAGGTGGGTGAGGGACCTTGGAGGGCCTTAGGGAAGAGAGAGGATTTGGCTTCGGATCTAGAAAGAGGGATACGATTTCAATAGGTGGGAAAATAAGGGGAAGACAGTCTGAGTAGTGAGCTGTGAAGGCAGGGAGGGAGAATTCAGAGCGGAGAGCAGCCCTCAGTCGGGGAGGTGGGTACACACAGCCCGACTGCAGAAGGTCTGGTGAGAAGGCTGAGGAGTCTGCTTCACTGAAGGAAGGCTAGATCATGCCTTCTCAAACTATCCATGGAAAAGGAACAGTTTTGTTTTCCAACCCATCTGAGACTCATGGTCCTACCTGGGCATGACCACAGTCACACCACATGGGCCTCTCCACGAACCTCTGACACACTCACATAGCTATGTCCTGCTCAGCAGAGGAGTCCACCAACCGCAGGCTTGGCTCTCATAATGCTGTCGAAATGGCTGCAAGTTTCTAAACGTTTACAATCAATATTTTTACTTATCACTGGCCAGCGACAAGTCCTGGACTTCGGGTCCATAGGAAAGCACCCCAAATGGCACGGGCTAGAACACAGCTCAGAGGAGGGATGCGAGCAAACCAAGACAGGTTTATAGGCAGTTTTACTGGAGACCAGGCTGGGCAAGGTTTCTGTCCTCTCTGTCTTTTCTGGGAAGTCCTATGAACTACTGTGCTGCTTAAAAGGCTAGGGGCTTGGGGATGATGAATGTAAGCATTAAGAATACTCAATAACTGGTAGGGCAGGGCACCCACTGATCAGAATGTCTGTGTGGTGACATTGGCGCTTGCTGGTATGGTCAGGACAGTAGCAGCTAACACAGAGTAAGCCCTGTTATCGATGAACCTCTGTCTGAATTCTTTATAAGTAGTATCTCATTAATCCTCCCAACAACTCCCTATGTTATTGCTTTTTCATACTGTTCACTGGATTCTCAGGGCAAGAATACAGATGGGGTTTGGCATTCCCTTCTCCAGTAGACCATGTTTTGATTGGAAAAGACCCTGACCCTGGGAAAGATTGAGAGCAAGAGAAAGGGATGACAGATGATGAGATGGTTAAATGGAATCACTAACTCAATAGACTGAGTTTGAGCAAACTCCAGGAGATAGTGAATGACAAGGGAGCTTGGCCTGCTGAAGTTCATGGGGTTGCAAAAAGTCAGCAACTGAACAGCAACCACCCCATAATCTCCACTGTCAGTCGAGGAAATACTAACTGATATCATGGCTAAGGAGAGCCTCCACCCTCCATCCTTTCCTGGCCTCTGGTCTTATCTTGGGGTTATGGACACCAGACTTTCTGTGTGGCCTTAGGCAAATCACCTATCTTCTTTGGCCTTCAATTTCCTCATCATAAAATTAAGGGGCAGCACTAGAGGAGCCCTAAGCTTCCCTGCATTTCAGACATGCTGAGATCTCCAAATCACCTGGAGAAACTATGAGAGACAAAGATTCAGTGATGGAGAGAGTAGCAAAGCAAGAGGAAACAAGCATTGAATCTTGGGGCACATGTGTGTGCTCTGAATTTCTGCTCACAGGCACCCACTGAATTATATGCATAGATAGAATTTTGACAATAAAGACAACACATGCAGGTTTGCCTTGCTTTATGCAACTATTCTTTAAAGGCTTTGTACAAATTACTTGTTATTTGGAATAACTCTGCTTATCTGTACACCCTTGACTTTCCAAAGCAACTTTATGCTTTACAGGTCATCAGAGCAAACACTGGTACTCCCATTACTCAGATGGACAGGGCCAGAGAAACAAAGCTGCTTGCCCAAGGCCCCGGCCTACTTAGGAGAGCTGAGATTCCACATCTTTAGGCCCTGATCCCATCCACCATTCTCCATGGTACCACATCCCCAGTGAGGTCACTCAACACAGGACCCACCTATCAGCAGGAAGCCGTGTCTCCTTGGTATTTGAGGTTTCTCCTCAACCCCATCTTGCTATTTGTGTCAACGTGTCATGGTCCATTTGTCCCTGCATAGGGAGGGACTCTGAGAGCAGCTCCCAGCTGGGCCTGCTAGTCAGAGGACACTCTATCCATCACGGCTGGGTGAGGACCTCCAGTTTCTCTGGAGAGAGGAGACCTGAGGGCAGAGTGACAAATGGCCTTCCTGTCTATTGAGAGTTATTATCAAAGGACGGGGACCAGCTGCTCCTGGGATCTGCTGATGAAGGAAAGATGCTTCTGCTGCAGTGGTAGGAAGTCTGGTCAGCGGTCCATTTGTTCACTCACTTTGTAAGGCTTTACTGAGTGCCTACTGAGTGCCGGGCACTGTGGATCAAGTGGGGAATAAAGCATCCAGGGTCCCTTCAAGGAGCAGAGACAGACCAAAAACAGTAAAGGGACTGTTATAATTAAATATAATTATTAGTATATAAAAAAAAGTGGTAAAGGCCTCTATTTTGGCCTTTGTTCAAACAGCACCTCCTGAGGGCCTTCATGGACCATCCTTTCCAAGTTCTCTCCTCCATCGCCCTGGCTTTATTTTTTCTTTCATAAACTTATTCTATCTGATGTTACATAATCACTGTACCATATACTTGCTTTCCACCTTTTTGTTTTTTTTCAGGGACTCCCACTAGGATGTCAGCTCCCCGAGGAGTTTTTCCCTTCACTACTGCATCCCCAGCACCTGGGACAGCATCTGCCATACAACAGATGCTCAGTAAACCCTTGCTCAACAAGCGAATCCATTAACAAGAATCATAAGCTACAGCAAGGGTATGGATGTGCCTACAGTACCTTGATGGTAAATGAAGATAGCGGTTCGATTGAGAGGTCAAGGAAGGCCCCTCAGGGGAGGTGACTTGTATGCTAAGAGCTGAAGGATGAGAAGAAGGAAGTCGTGGTGACAGTTAGAGCCTTCGGGGTAGAAGTAAGAGCATGGGCAGATGTCCTGAGGTGGGGAAAGGTTGGCAGACCCGAGCCTGGAAGGGGGCAGCCTGGCTGGTAAGTTCTGGGAGAAGTGGGAGAGGGAGGGACTCCGTGAGGCAGACGGGCCAGGTGTGCCTGTGACAGGGGCTGGGATTTTCTCTTAAGAGCAATGGGAAGCTCTTGGAGGGTTCACCAGGACTCTGTGAAAGCAGGCAAGCAGGACTCCCCGTGGGCAGGACTTCCAACCCCGAGCCAGGAGGGACATGGTCCCTCTATGCAGCCCATCAACACCCTGGGTCAGCCAGGACCTTCTGGTTTAGGAGGACGTGAGGGGGTGAACACGAGCCCCCTTCCGCCTGGGGCCTCTGAGAGGCTCCCCTCATCATCCCACCAGGCAGGAGACAGCTGGGCATGAATGGGGAGAAGCACCAGCTGGGGCAGCTCCACACTTGGGCATCGGTGACTCAGAAAATGTGCTAACAGTGCACACAGGCTGAGATCTCACAGATTACGTGCCCACCTCCAGGGGACTAAATATAGTCCCCTTATTGTTCTTTATGTCTCTGGGCATCAAGCAACGACTCCTGAAGACTGTCTCACCCATCCCTAAATGTGAGTGCTGAATTTGCCAGAGGTCAGAGAGGTGAGAGTCCCATTACAAGGTGGTGGGCACCCCCGTGCAGCTGAGAGCCACGAGGAGGAGACTCAGGGCTGCAGGGAAGGCCAGGGCCTCCCTGGGAGCTGATTTCCCAGTCAACTGGTGAGAAACACAGCAGCTCACAAGCAAACAGAACGCAGTTAACGACCCTTGAATTTCTGATGACCACGGGTGTGGCCTGCAGTGGGCAGTGGCGGGTGGCTTCATTAAGTGGGTTATTTACACTCGAAGCCTCTGGGACACCCTTTGAGCCCACAGGGGCCTGGGATTTTAGAGGGAATCTAATGAGCTGAACTTAGCAAAAGTGGCCTGGGCCTCAGCACCCCTCATTCTATCCGGTGGAGGGTGGCTCACCCTACCCTGGAGAAATTCTCCTTGTCCTTCACGTGGAACTCACTCCTTAAAGCCCTGCAGACCCCTCCCAGGAAATTTTCCATCTCTCAAAACCCTCCCATCCATTAAGACTCAGATTAAATGCCTCCCCCTTAGGGAAGCTTTTAGGAACCCTCCTTCTCCCCATTCACTCTAAACTCATTGTGGCTACCACTGTTTGCCTTGTTTGAAGTGGATGCTTGCCCATCGGGCCTCAGAGCTTTGGAATCACAGACCTGGGTTCAAATCCCAGCTCTGCTTCTTACCACCTGTGTGACCCTGGGCAAGCTGTAATTGCCCTTTGAGACTTAGCTTCCTCACCTCACCTATACAATAGGTCTTACAGGCCAGAGAGAGTTGGGGTCAGTGTATGGTGTAAAAGTACCTCACTTAACGACTTGCAAGTAGAAGGTGCTCAGTACTGTGTAACAAACCCTCCCAGAAAGTGTGGAGATGAATAAATGAATAAATATCATGCAGGGGTAAACTCACAGGGAGCTGAGCTGGGGTCACTATCATCATCACCTGACTTGTCAGGGAGGGATTTGGTTTGTGCTTCCACGGAACCAGACCCTAAGGTGACTCTGTAGCGAGGGGGAAAGAAGGAGGACGCAGCGCAGCAGGTGTTAATCACCTGGACTTCTGGGAGGCAACCAAGCACACGGAGTGGAGTTATCCCAACCGAGGGGCAAGAGAGCCAGGGCATTTCTCCATTAACCCCTTGCTCCTGCCCTGGTGGAGGACGGCAGGGTGGGTATTCTCTCTGCCCCACGTCCCACTGGCTCCATGGATTGTGCCCGTGGCAGAGCCGCAGCTGTTTGTTACCGTAGCCTTTGCTGTGTTGCCATGAGTGGCCTGGGGAAGCGAGGGCATCTCTGTTAGGCCCCAAGTCCACTTGGTTCCCCACTGTACATGCAATGACCGGCAGGCTGTCTGCTGTGTGTTGGGAGCCCTGTATTACTGTATGTTGATTCAATGAGCAAACCAACAGATCAATGTAAGAAACGGTTCAGGAGCTGGAGATAAAAAGGGGACATGGCTCCTGCCCTCAGTCCTCGTGACCAGGGGGTTGGGATGGGACGGGGCGGTAGTCACAATGACACATAAAAAAGACAAAGGAGAAGTCTCTCTATAGGTCAAGGAGCTAATGCCCAGGGAGAAGTGGTGGCACTCTGTGAACTTCAGGTACACACAGAAGGTGTGGCCCCCAGGGCAGGGAAGGCTTCAGGGAGGAGATGGGACTCCTTAGGCCTGAAAGAAGAGTGGACTTAGGCATAAGGGAGAATGGTGGAGGAGGCTGGAGACAGCAGCATGAGCAAAGGCCTGGAGGCAGGAATGTCATCATGGGGTGTAGGGAGACAATTGATAGGAGGGTTTCCTTGGAGCATCTCTACCTTTAGAGTTGGGCAGTGGGGACAGAAATTTGGCCTCAGATAGCTCACCAGGAGGGGCTTCCCTGTAGCTCAGCTGGTAAAGAATCCACCTGCAATGCAGGAGGCCTGGGTTCAATCCCTAGGTTGGGAAGATCCCCTGAGGAGGGCATGGCAACCCACTCCAGCATTCCTGCCTGGAGAATCCCATGGACAGAGGAGCCTGGCGGGCTGCAGTCCATGGGGTTGCAGAGTCGGACGACTGAGCGACTAAGCACAGCACAGCTCGCTAGGGAAGGGATCCTGGGGCGTGGCTTGGAAGAATCAGGATTGGAGCGGCCTCCAGGCAGTGTGCACCTCTGACTATGTGTGCAAGAGGCTCCTCCAGGGCTGCTGGGAAGGCTGGATTCCCTACACTCATCCATGCGCTCCCTCCTCCATAAGAGTCCCTCATGTCAGCTTTATGCAGCGCACAGCCTGAACACCTGTGCCTAACAGCCCTGCCTGGCTGGTATAAGTGGGGAGAAGGGCTTAGAAACTGAAGCAAAGGGGACGTTTCCCCAGCCTGGAATGATTGCGACTCTACCCCAGAATCCAGTAGAGGATGCTGTTCTTCGTTACCAAGCATCAGATTCCCTGGCAGCTGAAGGACCACAAAGGTGACCCTCGTCTGTAGCTCAGCCTCCCTGGAGAGGACGGGAGACTTAGCAGGTGCTTCCTCTCATGTTCCCCCATTTCTATCTGTCTCCATTTCCATCTTTACTGCCTCCCTCCCCACTCCCAGCCTCCTTTCCTCTGCTCTACCCATCTTTCCCTTCCATCCCCCTCCCCCAGTGACTGGGAGCCAGAGGGGTTGGAGTGGGAGGCGTAGGTGAGCTGAATCCCAGGATGTGCTGGGAGCTGTGTGGGAGGGTGATCGGGAGGCCCTCTGAACTGGATGTTTGAACCAGAGGGGTCCCACTGGGCCTCCCCAGTGTGTGTGGTTTTCTTTTCTTTTCCCTTTAAAGCATTTCACTTTGAAAGGAAGCCAGGCCCAAGTGAAGAGAGTGGGGGTAAACTCAGGCACACAATCAAAATGCCTTTGAACCTGGGCTGAGAGCTCTGAGGTCCTCTCCTGTTTCAGGTCAGGGGCTGGCAGGAGGCTAGGGAACCCTTGATGCCTAATTGGCAGCTAATTGAATGCGGGAGGGGAGAAGGGGAGGGGGCTGAAAGCAAGTTGTTTAGGACTGGGTGAGTGATGCTCTTTCAACTCAATGTAAAAGCAGGTCTATTATGGGTTTTCTTGCTGGTATCCAGGCGATGGGGAGACAGGCTTCTGTTGCTTAATGAGCTCATGGCTCAAGCTGTCTCCAGTTGGGGAGCAGGTGGAGGCTTTCAAGGCAACGTTAACATTGTAGTTAGTTCTAGTTGGCTACCTGTCATCACTCAAGATCAAGAGAGGGAACGATCTTATTAAAATGAGCAAACAGAAGGCAAGCTCCTTAGCAGAGCTCTCTGGGTGGGGGTGGGGTCTGGACACTCACAAAGCTGAGAAGAGTCCCAGACAAGTTTTTCCCTCGCGGTTTGATACAGACCACAGAGAACTTAGAAGGTGCTACTATGGGCATCAGGGGGATTCCCAGGTGGTGTTAGTGATGAAGAACCTGCCTGCCCATGCAAGAGATATAAGAGATGTGAGTTTGATCCCTGGGTCTAGAAGATCCTCTGGAGGAGGGCATGGCAACCTACTCCAGTATTCTTGCCTGGAGAATCCTATGGACAGAAGAGCCTGGCAGGCTATGGTCCATAGGGTTACAAAGGGTCAGACCCGACTGAAGTGATTTAGCAGCAACAAGGGATCCAGGCATGGATCTGAGCTTGGCGGTGGGCATTAAGGTACAGGCATTGAGGACATGGCTGTGGACGCTAACAGACCTGAATTCTTAAGGGTGACCCTAGGGAAGTTACTAAGTCGGTGCCTCAGTTTCCCAAATCTGTAAAATGAAAATAATAATATCACCTACCTAGTAGGGTAGTTGTGGTGATGAAATGCAATTACACAGGGCTTAGCACAGTGGCAAGTACATGATAAATGGACAGTGGATTGTAGTAGTTATGACTATGAAGGACCAAGGTTGAGTAGAGACTCTTTGCAGGCCTCAGAGTTGAGTCCCATAGATGATTCACAGGTAGTGAAGAAGAGGATGCAATTACAAAATATTAGAACGACAGCCACCTTAGCAAGCAGCTAGTCCCATCCTCTCCCTTTGCAGGTGATGAATGGGAGGCCTAGAAACGGAAAGTGATTTTTCAAGGTGACACGATGAACTGGAGGCAGTGCTGAGTCTAGAACAGGTCTCCAGAGGGCCAAAGCTGCTTCTACCGCATCATCAGAGCTGAACCAGTTACAAGCCAGAAATAGACAACAAAACTCTCCTCTTTGCTTGCATTTTTCCTGCCATGTGAGAGTGGGTTATGGCAGTTTCTCTTGCCATGTTCTTTTCACGTCTCATGAAGACAAACTTACAGTCTCAGAGAGTGGCTGAATGGAGGGTGGGGAGGAGGAGCTGGCCTGGGGTAAGCCATCAGGGCCTGAGAGTTTTCTGTTACCTGCCAAAGAACAGCACCAGGAGAAAGAGCAGCTATGGGTGGCTATAGATTGTTGTGACAAGCATCCAAAACCAGTGCCCGACTTATAGTGTCTTCCTCCACCTGACTTGTGCCTAACTTCCAGAGTGATGTTTCCAGATGACCAATCTGATGAGGTCACTGCCTTGTGTAAAGCTCTTCCCTGGTTTCCAGTGACTCAAGTCCAGATGCATGGGGACGTGGTATTTAGAGCCCTCTCCACTCAGGCCCAGCCACCCCGCTGCCCAAATCCCTCTGTCACCCTTCACACCCTGTTTTCAGCAGACTCTGCCTCCATGTGCCTCATGCTTTGCTGAAACTGTTCCCCCTGCTCCATCACCCTGAGTTCCACTCCATTCAATCCCATTCTCAACCCCATATGGCAAGTCAATTTGATTTCCCTTATTATTTAGTTATCTCTACCATAACTCAAGTTTTTCATATGAAGAAACAGGAGATTCTAGAACTTTCCTGATCTTTTCACATGCAAAAGAGGGTGACTTGATATCTTTGAGATGAGGTAGAGAGCTAAAAAGGCAAACAACCCAAAGATTTATAAAATGGATGTACTAATCCATGGCTCACCCCACATCAAAGACTGGGATGAAATGAAAGAGAAGATAATGGCCATGTAGGACCACCACTGAGATCTTAAGTCAAGTCCCTTCTTCAGGTCTTGCCTTACTCATTTGCTATATGCATGGGTTGGAAAAGGAGGTCTCCAGGAACTCTTTTGGCTCTGACATAACTTTTTTGAATTGAAGGATCTTAACAACCATACAGATGACCCCTGGGGATATAGAGGGAGGAGAATTTGAACAGGGGAAGGAGCAAAGGGGGCATTAAGTACATTTGTAACATTTTCTTTCTTTAAAAAGACTGGAGGGAAAAGCAGTGATTTTTAATATTTTTTTTTTCAATATGAGTGGAGGGTATTTTTCATAGTATTTTCTTTATTTTTCTATATGTTACAAGTATTTAATAGTTTTAAAAAGAACTTGGTGATCCTCTTCTCAGTGTAACCATTTCCTTGCCTTCCTCCACTTGTAATATGCATGTTCAAAGGACCGAAAATGCTAAGACTCCTCCACTGCAGGAGATATTCAAGCAAAGGTCAGATGGGCTCTGAGTATTATGGAAATGATTTGTACAGAGGATGAAGGTGGACTCTTCTAATTCTTAGGTCTTACAATGCCAGGGCCATGGTGGCCAGAAGCGCTGTCCTTGGTATTGAATTCCACACCAAGAAACTTATAAACACAGAGCATGGAGAGCAGAATAATTCCTTCTATTCTTGTCACTCTAAGATACAAATTCATGCTTCAGTTTCCAGGACATTTTGGTGATCAAAATGACAGGAAGAAGTCCTTCTTAGAGGGGTTTCTGGCATTTGCTCTGCTGAAAATTCTCTCCTACTCTCCAGCTTCTGGTAGTATTTGCTTGTTCTTTCCCAACCTTATGCTAAAAGCATAGAACTGGGAGCCAGAAAGCCTGGGATTGAGTTCCAGCTCAGCCACTACAGACTGTGCGACCCACTGCAAATTCCTTCCCTACAGTGTGCCTCTGATTCTTCATCTGTCAAGTGGAGATAATTGCATCAGGTGACAGAATTCTTGAAAACATGCTTGCAAAAACACTTAAGTGCAATATAATTATTAACTGGTAATACTATGGTGATTCCTGCTCCAGTATGTGTGAAGTGGAACGATCTCTCAGGGTAGGAAGCCAAGAAGGCAGTGAGTGTGGCAGGCAGCAGGTTGACAGGGGTGAGTTAAGCTCAGAGGACTCTTGAGAATGTTTTGACAAAAACTGTCCAGTTGGGTTCCCTGCGGGTAAATTAAAACCCTTGCAGATGGCACCTGGTGACATTTGCAAGCATCACAGAACCTGAGTATGGCGATGAGTAGTGAAGCATCTCTAAGTGGAAAAAATGGTGTGGTGTCATTTGGCACTCACTGAACTGAGGGACAGTCTCACCAGGTAGGAAAATGGGCTCTCCTGGGACATTATAAGGGGTTTGAGGGCTGAGTGTCAGGGCACTCATTCTATCCTTGGCTCTGTCACTAACCTCCTCACATAGTGCAAAGTGGCTGGGCTCAAGTTCTGCATACCCAGTGACTAACTGTGTGACCTTGGGAAAGTCACTTCACTTCTCCAATCCTCAGTTTTCTCTGGTGAAAAGGAGTATACTAAAACCTATCCACCAGGATGGTTATAAGAGTAAAATGAGTTTTTGGATGACAAAGGGCTTGCTAGGTAAGCTGGAGCACTGTAGGAGCCTCAGTATTCATCATCTGCAAAATGGAGGCAATAAGGCTTGACTGTATAAGTGGGATAAGGATGAGGAGAAGAATCACACACACACACACACACCCACCCACACACACCCACACCCACCCACACCCACATTTTGTTATCATCATGAGGGAGGTGGGATGGGGCACAGGAGAGGTGCTGAGCTGGAAGTCAAGATACTGGGGTTTCAGTCTCTGTTATGTTCAACTGCATGACCTCGGGTAGTTCAGTTCAGTTCAGTCACTCAGGCGTGTCTGACTCTTTGCGACCCCATAGGCTGCAGCACACCAGGCTTCCCTGTCCATCACCAACTCCCAGAGCTTGCTCAAACTCATGTCCATCCAGTTGGTGATGCCATCCAACCATCTCATCCTCTGTCATCCCCTTCTCCTCCCGCTTTCAATCTTTCCTAACATCAGGGTCTTTTCCAGTGAATCAGTTCTTCATATCAGGTGTCCGAAGTATTGGAGCTTCAGCATCAATCCTTCCAATGAATATTCAGGACTGATTTCCTTTAGGATGGACTAGTTGGATCTCTTTGCAGTCCAAGGGACTCTCAAGAGTCTTCTCCAACACCACAGTTCAAAGGCATCAATTCATCAGTGCTCAGCTTTCTTTATAGTCTGACTTTCACGTCCATATGTGACTACTGGAAAAACCATAACTTTGACTAGGTGGACCTTTGTTAGCAAAGTAATGTCTCTGCTTTTTAATATGCTGTCTAGGTTTGTCATAGCTTTTCTTCCAAGGAGTAAGTCTCTTTTAATTTCAGGGCTGCAGTCACCATCTGCAGTGATTTTGGAACCCCCCAAAATAAAGTCTGTCACTGTTTCCATTGTTTCCCCATCTATTTGCCATGAAGTGATGGGACTGGATGCCATGATCTTAGTTTTCTGAATGTTGAGTTTCAAGCCAATTTTTTCACTCTTCTCCTTCACTTTCCTCAAGAGCCTCTTCAGTTCCTCTTCACTTTCTGCCATAAGGGTCGTGTCATCTGCATATCTGAGGTTATTGATATTTCTCCTGGCAATCTTGATTCCAGCTTGTGCTTCATCCAGCCTGGCATTTCACATGATGTATTTTTCATATAAGTTAAATAAGCAGGGTGACAATATACAGCCTTGATGTACTCCTTTCCTGATTTGGAACCCGTCCGTTGTTCCATGTCCGGTTCTAACTGTTGCTTCTTGACCTGCATATGGATTTCTCAGGAGGCAGGTAAGGTGGTCTGGTATTCCCATCTCTTAAAGAATTTTCCACAGTTTCTTGTGACCCACACAGTTAAAGGTTCTGGAATAGTCAATAAAGCAGAAGTAGGCTTTTTCTGGAACTCTCTTGCTTTTTCAATGATCCAGCACGTGTTGGCAATTTGGTCTCTGGTTCCTCTGCCGTTTCTAAATTCAGCTTGAACATCTGGAAGGTCACGGTTCGCATACTTCTGAAACCTGGCTTGGAGAATTTTGAGCATCACTTTGTTAGTGTGTGCAGTGCTAATTCACTTCAGTCATGTCCGACTCTTTGCGACCTTATGGATGATAGCCTGCCAGGCTTTTCTCTCCATGGGGTTTTCCAGGCAAGAATACTGGAGTGGATTGCCATTTCCTTCTCCTGCTAGTGTGTGAGATGAGTACAATTGTGTGGTAGTTTGAATATTCTTTAGCATTGCCTTATTTTGGGATTGCAATGAAAATTGACCTTTTCTAGTCCTGTGACCACTGCTGAGTTTTCCAAATTTGCTGGCATATTGAGTGCAGCCTTTAAACAGCATCGTATTTTAGGGTCTGCAATAGCTCAGCTGGAATTCCATCACCTCTGCTACCTTTGTTAGTAGTAATGCTTCCGAAGGCCCACTTGACTTTGCATTCCAGGATGTCTGGCTCTAGATGAGTGATCTAAATGAGTGATTGTGGTTTTCTGGGTCATTAATATCTTTTTTGTATAGCTCTTCTGTGTATTCTTACCACCTCTTCTTAACCTCAGATAACTAGACCTCAACTTCTACATCTTTAAAATGATGGATGGGACTTGGTTCCTGCCAGCTAAAATGTCCTACTTACCTAAGCCCTGGGTTTCTCCCTTACTGAGTTCTCTAAGTACACAGGCTAAAGAATCGCTGGCTGGAGCTCTCTGAGGGAGGTGAGAAGGGACCAAGTCAACAACTCTCATTTCCATTTCCTCTCTGATTGGAAAGGCCAAGCGTCAAGGTCCGGAGAGTAAACAGAGTTCCCTTTGACTCTCTCCTTCACGTGTGGCTGAGCCCCAAAGTGGACGTGATTTATACAGGGTGGGCCCCAGAGACTCTGAGCTGTGAATTCAAAATCTCAGTATTCTGCTGAGCCCCCTGGCTCCAGTCTGGCTCTCTCCAAGCTGCTGGCATCCTCGACAGGAAAATTAATTGCTGTTGTCATTCTGCTTTTTGTTCCAGTCTATATACCAGGAATAAGATATCTGAATGACATTAAATAACCTGTATATAGAAGCCCTTTCTAAGAGCCAGAGCAGTAAGCACAGAGAGATGGGCTCCAGGGATGAGAGAGAGCCAAGAGCAGCCCTCGCGGGTACCCATCTGGTCTCCACGCAAAGGGATCCTGCCCAGATGGACATACAATGGGACAGGGACCTTCATGCTTCCCTGGGAAGTGGAGGAAGTTGAGCCTGGTGATCCAGCCTGGCAAGCAAACACCTCCCAGGGACTGCACCTCACCACATGCTTTCTACTATACTGGTTTGAATTCTTTCTCTCTTGATTCAGTGGCTATAAGCAAGCTAACTCAGGTTCTGACTCAGTAGCTATATACCACTGACCTGCCTAGGGCTGAGGAGTCCATGGTTCCAGCACTGAATGAGCCAACTTCAGAAAGGCTCTTGAGTCAGCACAGGTGAGTCACCCGGTACTCCTGCCAGCTCCGACTACATTCTCCTGCTGATGGCAGAGTTAATCATTATCAGCGTGAGGCTTATGCAATGTTTAGCCTCAATAGCCAAGGCCATACTTGGAACAACCTTAGGAAAATAAAGGCATGTGCACACACACACACACACACACACACACACACACTGGTCTAACTCCCTTCTTTTATAGATGAGGATGCTGTTGCTCTGGGCGGGACGGTGAATTGCCCAAGATAAGAGAGTCCTAGGGCCTATAAACTGCTGCTGTTTTTACTACATCATCCTGCTACTATGTGACAAAATCCCATGTTCTAGAACCTATGAAATAGCAAAACCCAAGTTCCTGTCCCAGCCTAGCCTGCCAGGTGAGCTGGGGGCGCTGGGTGAGGAAAGAAGTTCGCTTTTCACTCTTGCATTCTGGGAGAAAATTCCCAGTTTTTTGGAGTCTGTCTACTTGTGGTCTTAATTACTTGTGTGTACGAGATCTTGCAATCTGTGCCTGGGGACTCTTTGAATTGTAGATTAATATTCAACTAGCTGGAACAATCTTCAGAAGGAGGCTCGTGGTAATTAAGTTGGCTAGAGAACACTTCAAACTAACTTTTTATGGCACACAAGTACTGTAAATTATCAGGACAGGGAAGACTGATCCCTTAACGGTGCTTCTTGGGAGTCACAAGGGACCATGTACCTCTCTCCTTCCAAGGGGCTGGAGGACTGCAGATTGTGGGGGTAGAAGAAGGGGGCAGAGAAGGGAGAGTAGATGTATGCTGGACTGGTAGGCTGTCAGGCAGATTCTTATCTGAAACTCAAGACTATTTTCCCCAAGACCAAGGGACTCTGGCCTGAGAGGAGGGGTGTCAGAGTAGAAGGAAGTGGGCAGAGTGCAGGCATTTCCAAAGCAGAGGCCAGAGCCACTGAGCAGAATCTAGTGAGGGAACATTCTGGGTCATATTTGGCCTTATAAACAAAGGGTAGAGAAAAAAAGGAGGCTTGAAAGACTTTGCACAAAGTGGCAGACATTTTAGAAAGTAATTTTTGTTCAGTGCTGAACAATCTGTGTATTTTAGACTAGGTACACTTACTACTGTATCATGCATGACAAACCAGCCGTAGACCAACCATAGACTATGAGGTTTGTCACAGTGATTTGCTACTAATGTAGTACAAAGCTGGTGAATAATTTATTTTTCATACTAAATAACAGTATGTCAAGATTGTAAGTGCCTGATAACTCCCATCTGTGTGACTTGCATTCCTAGATGTTTTCTTAAATGATGGTGTGGGGGGTGGGAGCAGAGGCGGGGGAATGTGGGGCACCATCACCAGGAGCCACTGAAATGGCCTGTAACCCATGGGCAACTTCTCTTGGGCCCAGCTCATATGAACAGTGTATGCCACTGTGTCTCCGTGGAATAAAGATTAGAAAACTGCTCCCATGGACGTGGTCAGATGGGGAGCCTTAGGTATGGCCATGGGATGGGGCAGAAGGTAGAGGGAGGGAATTCCTCAGCTAAAGCTCTGGGGTCCCAGCAGCTCGCTATGTGGCATGATGTGGAGGGGCATGTGCTTCACAGGGCTGGCAGGAGCAGTCACAGGCGGTGGCTCTCCTATAGCTGGTATGGAAACCATGCCAGGTACAGCTGGACCTGCCCTGTCCATCCCTCCAGCAACTCCAACCTCTGTAGTCAGCTAAGGACAGATGCTCCCAGGAACTGCTCTGAACAGATGTGGCCACCCTGAGATTTCAGAGGATCATGAGGGAGCAATGAAGAGGGGCCAACAGAGGAGAAAGGGGGCCCAAGACGGGGTAGCTGGAGTCCTGGCTCCCCTCCTGGGTATGCCATTGCCCAGCTGTAGGACTTGGATCAGATTCGTTCTTCTGAGTCTTGGCTTCCCTGTTTATAAGATGGGAGTAAAAATAGTACCTGCTTCACAGGATTGTTGTGAGGATTAGACAAAACAATGCCTGTAAAGCCCACGCTTGCATGTTAAGTCACTTCAGTCATGTCTGACTCTGTGCGACCCTATGGACTGTAGCCCTCCAGGCTCCTCTGTCTATGGGATTCTCCAGTCAAGAATATTGGAGTGGGTACCATGCTCACCTCTGGGGGGTCTTCCCAACCCAGGGATTGAATCTGTCTCCTGCATTGGCAAGCGAACTCTTTACCATTAGCACCACCTAGGAAGCCCTGCAGGACAAGTTATAAGGAAGGACCATGCCTCCGCCCTGCACCCCCCTCCCCAAATGAATGTAGCTGCTATTATTATTAAACAATTCAATGGCCAACAATAGAGAACTGGTAAGGCAGATTATGGTACCTCTATGGAATATTATGCAGCCATTCAAATGATAATTGTGTGGCAAATGATTGTGCCATGCTGTTGAGAGGAAAAAGAGCATGTGATCACATACCATATGAATACATTTTGATGATAAAATGATGTATGCATGTGAATGGAGAAAGCAAAGTAATGAGCAAAAATACTTTTTTCTCCCCAAATTCTTTTTTTTTTAAATGTTAATAATAAGATTATTGAATAAGATGTTTCTGGGATACCTCCAGCTCTGGAGTTTGGAGGCTCAGGGGCTCACTCTGCTCCCTTGTTGTGGGGCCTAGAGGCTGGATCTGTCTGGTGGGGGTCACATAGGATGTGGGCCCCCCAAATTAGAGCTGAGCATGCAGTGTCCTCAACTCCTGCCCAAACAATGTCAAAGAAGCCCAGCTGATTCCTACTTTGCTTAATTTGTGTCAATTGGTTTCCTATTTTTAATTAATAATTCTAATTATGATGCAGCAAATTTACCCAACGGCCATGACTGAATTAATCAGGGTCTATTGATTGGGGCTGCAGAGTTATCCCTCGGTTTCTGACATCATTGATTTCCTGCTGGGAACAAATAAGAAAACACACGTAGGGCAGATGTGCTGTCATCTCTGTTGTGCCCTAAACTAGGCCCAGAAGCACCTGCTGCTCCCTTATCTTTCCTCCCTCCCCGCTACAAGGCTAAGCTGCCACGGCCACCAGGCAACAGAGCTTCCCCGAGGAGTCCTGGGCAGGGTGGCATCCTAGTTCTTGCTCCAGAGGAGGTCTGGGCCAGGGGGTGAGGCATCCTCGCTATTGTTAGCTTCCTTAAGGAAGGTGACTGATTATGGGCTGCCCTGGCACAGAGGGATCTGTAAGAAAGGGTCAGTGTGGCATCTGCCAGCCAGCAGGTCTGGGCTTTCTTTGGAATCCATGTAGAATTCTGCTGCTGTATCAGTAGGTAGATATTAATGTCCATCGCACTGTCCCTTTTGTAGAAAGAACCTTGCAAGTCCTTCTCTCCTGCCCTGTCAATTTGTAAATAAAGAAACCGAGCCCCATGGAGGGGCAGGGTCTTGCCCAAGATGGCCCACTGAGTCACTGCACAGCTGGGGCTGGAAATCAAGTCCTTTGTTTTCATGTCCATTCCCACTCACGTGGAGTGGAAAGTGTGCCCAGCTGAGACTGGAGGGCAGGGGCCGCTTTTGTCTCGTGTCTCTGTCCTCTACCATGGGGCCCATATCTTCAGGCAGGGAAGTCTGATATCCAGTGGAGCCCAAGGAACCAGCCCTGTCTGGTCTTGAACCCTTTCACCCTGGTTCTGTCTTAGCTCCTGTCATCTTCCTGGGTCTTAAGAAATCAGACCTCCCATCCCTATCCCAGGTCTCTAGACTACACACTTGCTGTTGATATCAACATGGTGACTTGTTCAATTCAGTTGCTCAGTCATGTCTAACTCTTTGTGAACCCATGGACTGCAGCACACCAGGCTTCCCTGTCCATCACCAACTCCCAGAGCTCGCTCAAACTCGTGTCCATTGGGTCAGCAATGCCATCCAACCATCTCATCCTCTGTTGTCCTCTTCTCCTCCCACCTTCAATCTTTCCCAGCATCAGGGTCTTTTCAAATAAGTCAGTTCTTCGCATTAGGTGACCAGAGTATTGGAGTTTCAGCTTCAGCATCAGTCCTTCCAATGAATATTCAGGACTGATTTCCTTTAGGATGGGCTGGTTGGATCTCCTTGCAGTCCCTTGGACTCTCGAGAGTTTTCTCCAACACCACAGTTGAAAAGCATCAGTTTTTCAGTGTTCAGCTTTCTTTGTAGTCCAACTCTCACATCCATACATGACCACTGGAAAAACCATAACTCTGACTAGACGGATCTTTGCTGGCAAAGTAATGTCTCTGCTTTTTAGTATGCTGCCTAGGTTGGTCATGGCTTTTCTTCCAAGGAGCTAGTGTCTTTTAATTTCATGGCTGCAGTCACCATCTGCAGTGATTTTGGAACCCCCCCAAAATAAAGTCTTTCACTGTTTCCCCATCTATTTGTCATGAAGTGATGGGACCAGATGCCATGATCTTAGTTTTCTGAATGTTGAGTTTTAAGCCAACTTTTTCACTCTCCTCTTTCACTTTCATCAAGAAGCTCTTCAGTTCTTCACTTTCTGCCATAAGGGTGGTGTCATCTGCACATCTGAGGTTATTGAGATTTCTCCCAGCAATCTTGATTCCAGCTGTGCTTCTTCCAGCCCAGTGTGTTAAATAAGCAGGGTGACAATACACAGCCTTGATGTACTCCTTTTCCTATTTGGAACCAGTCTGTTGTTCCATGTCCAGTTCTAACTGTTGCTTCTTGACCTGCATACAGATTTCTCAGGAGGCGGGTAAGGTGGTCTGGTATTCCCATCTCTTTCAGAATTTCCCACAGTGTATTGTGATCCACACAGTCAAAGGCTTTGGCATAGTCAATAAAGCAGAAATAGAGGTCTTTCTGGAACTCTCTTGCTTTTTCCATGATCCAGTGGATGTTGGTAATTTGATCTCTGGTTCCTCTGCCTTTTCTAAATTCAGCTTGAACATCTGGAAGTTCATGGTTCACATACTGCTGAAGCCTGGCTTGAAGAATCTTGAGCATTACTTTACTAGCGTGTGAGATGAGTGCACTTGTGCGGTGCACTTGAGCATTACTTGGCATTGCCTTTCTTTGGGATTAGAATGAAAACTGATCTTTTCCAGTCCTGTGGCCACTGCTGAGTTTTCCAAATTTGCTGGCATATTGAGTGCAGCACTTTCACAGCATCATCTTTTAGGATCTGAAATAGCTCAGCTGGAATTCTATCACCTCCACTACCTTTGTTTGTAGTGATGCTTCCGAAGGCCCACTTGACTTTGCGTTCCAGGATGTCTGGCTCTAGGTGAGTAATCACACCATCGTGATTATCTGGGTCATTAATATCTTTTTTGTATAGTTCTTCTGTGTATTCTTACCACCTCTTCTTAATATCTTCTGCTTCTGTTAGGTCCGTACAATTTCTGTCTTTTATTGTGCCCATCTTTGCAAGAAATGTTCCCTTGGTATCTTTAATTTTCCTGAAGAAATCACTAGTCTTTCCCATTATATTGTTTTCCTCTATTTTTCTGCATTGATCACTGAGGAAGGCTTTTTTTTTTTTAATCTCTCCTTGCTATTCTTTGGAACTCTGCATTCAAATGGGTGTATCTTTCTCCTTTGCCTTTCACTTTTCTTCTTTTCTCAGCTATTTGTAAGGCCTCCTCAAACAACTATTCTGCCTTTTTACATTTCTTTTTCTTGGGGATGGTCTTAATCACTACTGTCTCTGGCACAATGTCACGAACCTCTGTCCATAGATCTTCAGGCATTCTGTCTATCAGATCTAATCCCTTGAATCTATTTGTCACTTCCACTGTATAGTCATAAGGGATTTGCTTTAGGCCATACCTGAATGGTCTAGTGGTTTTCCCTTCTTTCTTTAATTTAAGTCTGAATTTGGCAATAAGGAGTTCATGATCTGAACCATAGTCAGCTGCTGGTCTTGTTTTTGCTGGCTATATAGAGCTTCTCCATCTTTGGCTACAAAGAATATAATCAATCTGATTTCAGTAATGACCATCTGGTGATGTCCATGTGTAGAGTCTTCTCTTGTGTTGTTGGAAGAGGGTGTTTGCTATGACCAATGTGTTCTCTTGGCAAAACTCTATTAGCCTTTTCCCTACTTCATTTTGTACTCCAAGGCCAAATTTGCCTGTTACTCCAGGTATTTCTTGACTTCCTACTTTTGCATTCCAGTGCCCTATAATGAAAAAAAACATCTTTTTTGGGTGTTAGTTCTAGAAGGTCTTGTACGTCTTCATAGAACCATTCAACTTCAGCTTTTTCAGTATTACTGGTTGGGGCATAAACTTGGATTACTTGGAAATGAACAGAGATCATTCTGTTGTTTTTGAGATTGTATCCAAGTATTGCATTTTGGACTCTTTCATTGACTATGAGGGCTACCCCATTTCTTCTAAGGGATTCTTACCGACAGTAATAGATATAATGGTCATCTGAGTTAAATTCACCCATTCCAGTCCATTTTAGTTCACTGATTCCTAAAATGTCAATATTCACTCTTGCCATCTCCTGTTTGACCACTTCCAATTTACCTTGATTCATGGACCTAACATTCCAGGTTTCTATACAATATTGCTCTTCACAGCATCAGACTTTACTTCTGTCACCAGTCACATCCACAACTGGGTGCTGTTTTTGCTTTGGCTCTGTCTCTTCCTTCTTTCTGGAGTTATTTCTCCACTGTTCTCCAGTAGCAGTTGGGCACCTACCCACCTGGGGAGTTCATTTTTCAATGTACTATCTTTTTGCCTTTTCATACTGTTCATGGGCTTCTCAAGGCAAGAATACTGGTTTGCCACTTCCTTCCCCAGTGGACCATGTCTTGTCAGAACTCTCTACTGTGACCTGTCTATCTTGGGTGGTTCTACACAGCATGGCTCATAATTTCATTGAGTTAGACAAGGCTGTGGTCCATATGATCAATTTGATTAGTTTTCTGTGATTGTGGTTTTCATTCTGTTGCTCTCTGATGGATAAGGGCAAGAAGCTTATGGAAGCTTCCTGATGGGAGGAACTGACTGAGGGGGAAACTGGGTCTTGTTCTGGTGGGGGAAGCCATGCTCAGTAAATCTTTAATCCAATTTTCTGTTGATGAGTGGGGCTGTGTTCCCTCCCTGTTGGTTGGCCACACTATGGAATGAAGAGAATGGCAACCTCCTTCAAAAGGTCTCATGCACGCACTGCTGCACTCAGTACCCCCAACCTCACAGCAGCCACCGCTGACCCATGCTTCTGCCAGAGACTCCTGGACACTCGTGGGCAAGTCTGGGTCAGTCTCTTGTGGCGTCACTGCTCCTTTCTCCTGGGTCCTGGTGCACACAAGGTTTTGTTTGTGCCCTCCAAGAGTCTGTTTCCCTGGTCCTGTATAAGTTCTGGTGGTCTATGGTGGGGTAAATGGCAACCTCCTCCAAGAGGGCTTATGCCATACCAGGTCTGCTGCACCAAGAGCCCCTGCCCTTGACTTGTCATGTCCCAGTAATCCTGAGTCCTAGGGGATCCAGATGAGCCCTCATTTCCTAAGTGTCTTCTCTGTGCTGAGAACCTTACACACATGATCTAATTTAATCTCCACAACACGCTGAAGAACAGATGTATGAAGAACCAGCACTCAGAGAGATCAAGTAACTTGCCACATTCCCACAGTGAATAAGGGGCAAAGAATTGAATCTGGGACTTGATTGCTTCACCAGGATGCCTTTGCAGGAGTGAAAAAGGAAAGAAATTGGAGGGTGAGCAAAAGTAGTGAACATTGTGTAGGATGTACATGGTCCTATAATGATGCTGTGAGAGGGCCCAGAGAGAAGCCCAGTCAATACATAGAAGAGTGACATGTTGAGCCCTGCAAAGACAGGAAAGTGTGGTTAACAAGAAAAACAGTTCAGTTTGGATATTTGGATATTCAAAGGGAGAACGAAGGGGCAAAGAAGGGTCAAAGCTGGAGAGATAGGTTGGGGCCAGATCATGGAGGACTTCTACGTTTCAGAAGGAGCATGTAGACTTCCTTGGGACTAGTGAAAGTGACTGCAGACTTTGAACAGAGGAGGGCCATGGTCAGGATGGTGGTCCAGGGACCCTGATCCGATTTATAGGATGGATCTGAGTGAGAAGAGACCAGATGAAGCAGAGACCATTAGAAAGTCACCACAGTGGTCCAAACACAAGCTAAGGAGACCTGGAATTAAGGCAGTGCTAGTGGGGATGGGGAAGGCACGAAGATGAGTAGGGTTGATGGCGCCGGCAGCTAATCGAATGTGGGACTCCTAGGCTATGAGTTTGGGGGATGGATGACAGTATAGCTCATCCTAACTTGATGATATTTGTAAAGACCTTATTTCCAAATAAGGTGACATGCATTGGCTCCAAGTAGACATGGCTGTTGGGAGAAACGATTCAATTCAGTACATGGGGGGATAATCTCTCTCTCATAGGGTGGCTCTTTTCTAGAGCTAAATGAGATACAACTATGTGATACAACTACCTGATTTTCATTATTCTTCTTTCAGGCATATAATCCCCAGCCAGGAAGTCTTAGAAAGACTTTGAGGGGACTCCCCTTGTGGTCCAATGGCTAAGACTCTACACTACCAATGCAGGGCGCCTGGGTTCAATCCTTGATCAGGGAACTAGATCACACATGCTGCAACTAAAGATCCCACATGCTTAACAAAGATCAAAGATCCTGTGTGCTGTAGGTAAAACCTGGTGCAGCCAAATAAAGAAATAAATACATGAATAAATAGCTTTTAAAAAGACTCTAGAAGGACAGCAAATCCAGGAAGGAGAGTGATAGTCACCAAAAACTGTCTTCAGATTCCCTGAGCACCTCAAGAACAAGAATTGGCACTGCCTGGATGAGATGGCTGGATGGCATCACTGACTCAATGGACGCAAGTCTGAGTGAACTCTGGGAGCTGGTGATGGACAGGGAGGCCTGGTGTGCTGCGATTCATGGGGTCGCAAAGAGTCGGACACAACTGAGCGATTGAACTGAACTGTCACTCATCAAGTGCCCTGGGGATCCCCATACTCCCCAGCCTTGCAATTCCTCATCATGGTGTTACTCAATTCTGTGAGAGACAAGTGAATGAAAGCAGATGAGAGTTCTCTTCTTTCAACTTCATGGACTTCCTGACAGCATCACAGATGTGCAGCAATCTGTACACGTGCAGCTGTGAACCATGAGGTGTACTAGCCCCCTGCCTCCCAACCACAGAAAATAAGCACATGGAGATGCACACCTCACTCCAGAGCTTCCTGTTATCAGCTATAAGCTAGTCAGTGGGGGTGCTTGCAAAGGCTTAATAATGAGGTCTGCAGAGGGAAAAAACCCCACCCAAACCTTGATATGCAGTATTTGCCAATTACCATGGAGTAAGTACTCCTACCACGGCTGACTTCAAGCTACCTATATGAAGTAACATAACACAGAGCTGGGGAGAGATCAGCACAATCAGCTCTCATGAGCCAATGTGAGCCAGCTCCAGAACACCACTACACATAGTTATCTGTGGACCAGGAAGCCAAGGGAAGGGGTCTACATATATTGACCCCTCTCCCACCAGCTGACAGCATTTTGGATTAGTCACCTTGCAGGGGTCATGTGATACAAGTTTAGAAGTTACAAATGTCTTATTAATTGAGGCATTTGAGTGTCATTTGAGAAGCTGCGGTGTTGCAAAAAGTGCTCAGGGCTAGATCTGAACCCAGATTCTATCACTGTATGATTATACCTGGGTAAATCATATAATCTTCTCTGAATAATTAATCATTCATTCAATAATTATTGACTCTTTACTGTTACAAGATGAGGAAATAAAGATGAAAAACAGCACAGCCCCTGGGTCAAGAAACTCACCGCCTGGTGGTGAAGAGAGTCATAAAAATGATAATAATTTGGGGTAGGGAGCCGTTTCCTCATCTATGGGGGTAAGGGGTTTACCCCAGAAAAGGAATGAGAGCACACACATAAAGTTTCCAACACAGTACTTGGAACAGAGTAGGGGCTTAGCAAATGTTTATTAAACTCAGGAAAGCAAATATGGGGCAAGAAATCATCAAAGAGGTGGCACCTGCCGAGCCTAATGAAGCACTGGGCTAGAAGCCCTGGGGACCACAGGATGGCCGTGGGGGCTACAGCCTAGGAGGATGATAGGAAGGCCACACCTTTCTCCTGGCCCTGAATCTCTGCTCATCCAGGGGTCATCTTCTTCCCTGTGCTGCTGTGTGAGGTAGGTGGGGATGAAGGCAAAGCCACTGGCAGATTCATCAGAACCTATCCACTTGGGATAACTGGGCAGATCACTGTCTTGATAATAGGAGACAGACCCTTTAACATTTCTGGGCCTCATTATAGAGTGGGCTAGGGTAAAGAATTTCGTATTTATAAAATATTTTCCTTCTATTTAAAACTACTTGAAAAAACACACCTTTTTCTTAGTTTCAGTAATCATTAGAATATGGCCAATCTTGTTTCACTTATCATCTCTCCACCCTCACCCTCCCTGCTTTTTATTTCAACAATCAGTTAAGATCAGTTGAGTTTTTGCTGCTACCCCCCACCCTCTACCTCCCATCACTCAGGCTTGCACAATAACCTCCTCTTGAGTACTTTTCCTGCAATACTTACATGCTGCCACCAGAGAGTAGCAGGCTGTCTTATTTACATGGTTAAAAAATTTTATCTGAAATTATAATTACAACCCTGGCTTTTCTAATAAACAAGAAAAATTTGTCACTCTATTCTTTAATTAAAAAAAAAAAATCTCCTATCCCACATCCAACTTTTATTCTGGAAGCAAGGAGTTAAACAAAATTTAAATACGGTGCGTCCTTTTAGCAACGGCCTTGACAGCCTGCAACATTGACAAACTGTCTCTGATTCAAACTGCCTGTCTTTACAAAGCTTCCAGCTACAAATCCAAGCTGACAGCTGAATATCACCTTCAAAACGACAAGTTTAAATGAGTTATTATTTGTAAAAGGCTTAAAAAGAGTGTCTGGCACATAGTAAGCGCTATATGACTATTTGAGGTTTTATTTATTTTCACATTTTAAATTCTTTTTTTCCTTTGCATAGGAAAGTGAATTCATTTCATCACTGCAGGAATTAGCAATGAATGAGTCTTCATTACTCTGGTTTAATTATCCACTTCCTGTGAATGGGGAAAGGGATGCCTATGGAGACAAGAAGTTGTCCCAAAGGTGGCCTGGCTGGAGCTGGAGCTGGAGCTGGTTTCTTTCCTCCTCTGACACCTCCCAACAGGCGAAGCTCTGCAGCTCCCTCTCGTTCAGTCACAGTCACCGGACTCAGGGCTGAGTCCAGACTCCTAATTACAGAGATGTTGGGCAGCGTTGATTTTTTTTTTTTTTTTAATCTTTTCAGAGTTAAGCCAAGAAGAGCTTCTGGAGAGGCACAGCTGGTGCAGCTTGATCAATTAAATTACCATAAGCAGCAGGGGCATGAGGAGGGGAGGACTCACAAGCCAGGCCCATCACTACTGCAATGGAGCTGTCATCTGCCAACAGACAGCCACATTTTGGGCCTGGCAGAGATGGTAGGATAGACCTGGATGCCAGGTAGACCTGGCAGGAGGCCTCGGTGGCACCTCGGGGAATTGTTGGTGTTCACAGGTCCTCAGGATGCTGCTGCTCAGGATGGCTACAGCAGCACCTGCCATGAGCTGAGCTCCTCTGGGCCAAACACATTTAACCCCTAAATGGGTATTACTGTGCCCATTTTCCACAAGGGGAAACTGACACTCAGAAATGCTAGGTGACTTCCTCAAGGTCACACGGCTAGTAGAGTGAAGAAGCTGGAATAGGGACAGGTCTGTCTAGGCACCAGTTTCTCGCTCAGATAAAGTTGGTTCTTCTTATCTCACCACTTGATACAACAGCGTAAAGGGACAATGTAGGTGATTAAATAGTTAATCCTGTAGGGGCTTGTAAGTAGAGAAAAAATTATGGGAGATCCTATAAGTTAATTATCACCCAAGAAAGCAGGTTTGCTTAATCACAAAACCAAGAAAGCTTGCTCAGCAACAAAACCATGCAATAGAAACGTGAGTTATGTCCCCAAACAATAAAACAATGGTGGACTGAGACCAAAACCATGCCTAGTGAGTCAGTAAGTTAATGATTCCTAGAACATGCTTCTTTGCTGGGTGGACCCATCTTTTCTCCCCAGAGGGCCTCTCCTGCCCTCCCCCAACCCCCAGGTGCTGGCTTGCTCTTTGGTGCCTGAGGATCACACCCTTCTCCTGGGTACCCACCAGCTCCACCTGTTGGAGGGGTCAGGGAGCTGTAGCCCAGAGGGCATTTTTGTTAGTCTTTGTCCCAGGCACAGAAATGACTCTGGGCTGGATTCTCTACCCTCTAAGGCCCAGGTCGGTGCAGAAAGGTGTCCCAAAGAGAGCGTTGGGCGAACATGCTTGGAAAGGTGGAGAGGGGCAAGAAGCTACCTTGTTGGCCAGCCTACAAAGCAGAGTTTAAGACGGAGCCTGGCCCAGGGTGTGACCAGACTTAAAGCCCAGGAAAAAGAGAGGGGACAGGCCCTCAGAGACAAGATTCGAGAGGGGCTCCTGGCAGGAAAAGAGCCGAGGGACTTCCTTGGTGGTCCAGTGGTTAAGAATCTGCTTTCCAAGGCAGGGGATGCAGATTCACCCCCTGGTGGGGGAACCAAGGTCTCACATGCCACAGGGTAACTAAGCCTGAGAGCTGAAAACAGAGAATGCACCGCAATGAAAGATCCCACATGCCGCAACCCGCTGCAGCCAAATAAATAAATAAATATTTTGAAAAAAAAAAAGAAAGAAAGAAAAGATCCTGGCTTTCAAATATCTCAGGAGAGGGATTAAATAAGAAACAGTTGAGGTTGGAAGGTGAGCAGAAGGGCACGAGGTGCGCCAGGAAGTAGTTAGCCTGGACAAGACCAGGGATAAGAAAAAGGTACCCCAAGGAGCCAGACCCACACACGGGGCCCACCCAGCAGGGCCTTTCAGAGCCGAGCAGGTCCCCCAGGCCTCAGGAGCACGGGTGCCTGCAGGACAAACCTGGGGGCTCAGGCAATGGTCAGGGACGGACAGTGAGCGAAGCAAGGCTCTGCTCTCAGGAACATCTGTCTCCCTTGGGTGCTCGACAGTCTATCTCAGGGTCACATGAAGCCCCCATCTCATCCCAGTGACTGGGCAGGGTGTTGACCAGGCAGGTGGCACGGCCCAGTCTGGAGGGGCCTTCCACTTCATCCAATGGTGTCCCTGTAGGACAGGCGAAACCTGCCTGGGCCCTGTTCTCTTGACTCTCACCTCTGACCCCTCCCTGTGGAGGGACAGGGCCACCTATGGTGTTGGTGGAGTGGGTGCAGAGTAGCAGAGAAACCCCTGATGCCTGCCCCAGGCCATGGAGTGGAGACAGAGGACCCTGGCTCTGTCTGTTGAGTCACCCAGCAGCCCGAACACGTGTGCAACAGAGGAACTGTGAGTGTGAGTGATAAGGCACGAGAGAATCAGTGGCTCTGCGTGTGCATGTGTGTTTGTGAAACTGAGGGTGTGATTGTGTCAGAGTGTGAGACAGTGTGTTAAGGTGTGTGTGTGAGACTCTCTGTGTGTGTGACCGTGGAACAGTTCTAAATATGAGGTGATAGAGAGGCAAACAGACAGCTGACTTGGCAGACACACAGAGCCCAAAAGACACTGACATCAAGAGAAGGATTTGCAGAGACAGTCTCTGGAGAGGGGCTGAGAACTCCAATAAAGAGGATGGAGACCAGTGGAGATGGAGGAAGAGACACAGGAGACTTAAGGTGAAGAAGAGAAGCCCCGAAAGGATAACCAGCAGAGAGGACCGGCTCAGTGACTCCTGCACGTCCCCCTGCACTGGGGTCCCCCTAGAAAGAATGGGAGGTTTCCCTGGTGGCTCAGTGGTAAAGAACCTGCCTGCCAGTGCAGGAGACTTGGGTTCAATCTCTGGGTTGGGGAGATCCCCTGGAGAAGGAAATGGCAACCCACTCCAGTATTCTTGCCTAGAAAATCCCATGGAAGAGGAGCCTGGTGGGCTACAGTCCATGGGGTGGTAAAAGAGTAGGACATGACTTTGCAACTAAAAACAACAAACAAAGAAAAATTGGAGGGTCAGCCAGACAAAGAGAGCCATTGCCACAGCCCCTGCGGAGCTCTCCCTGGTTCCAAATGCTGGCCTCAGCCACTCATCATTAGCTGGGGAAGAGCACAGGCAGAGAGAAAGGGGAGGCCCCTATGTTTGTGAGCGTGTGGAGGGTTTTGCACGTGAACCAGTAGCATCCCCTCCCCCCTTCCTCTCTACCTGCATCCCCCACCTTTCAGTCATCCAGGAGGCCCCCCAGTGGGTTCCTCTCTTGCCAAGCGCCAATCCTGACGTGGCATCTTATTCTGCTGACCTAAGTCTAATTTACTTGGGGAAAAAATCTTTCCTGGCCCCCAAATCAAATCACTCAGGGAAAGAAGGGGGTTGAAAGGAACCAGGGGAAATAAATGTATTCAGCAAGTGTATTTTTATTCCAATAAAACTTGATTTAATAACCACCATGAATATTTCATTTGCAAGAGGCTGTCCCCCTCCTGTAGTCTGCACTGGTCTCCAGCCAAGGTTGCCCTTCCTGCCCCTGGGGCAGCACACGCCCGCACTTCAGCACCCTGGGCAGCTCTCAGAGTAGCTGAAACAGTTGTCCACCTCTGCCTTTCAGCCATCACCAGAGCAGCTCCTCAGGGGACCTGGCCTGGTAATAAGAACAAGGCAATGCCTAGAGATTGAGATGGAGTGCTTAGTTGCCCAGCTGTGTCCGATTCTTTGTGACCCCATGGACTGTAGCCCATCAGGTTCCTCTGTCCATAGGATTCTCCGGGCAAGAATACTGGAGTAGGTTGCTGTGCCCTCCTCCAGGGGAGCCTCCCAACCCAGGGATCAAACCCAGGTCTCTGGCACTGCAGGTGGATTCTTTACCATCTGAGCCACAAGGGAAGCCCTTGAGATGGAGAGTCGGGTTCAAACCCTCGCATTAACATTGAATTGCTGGGTGGTGACCTTGGTCAAGTTACTTCATTCTCTGAGCCTCAGTTTCTTCTCTCTTATGACATTTTAATGAGGATCAATAAACATATAATGGATGTGAATAAGTTTATATTCATCAGTTATTATCCTTTCTGGGGATTGAGGGCCAAGAGATGAGTTATCCAGAAGCTTTTATCTCCCCAACATCTTACTCCCTTCTGGATTCATGCTTTTAAGCCACTTCCACCATAGTCTCTCTCCTCTTGTTATGCCTGAAGTCCGAGTCCCCAAAACTGAGAGAATAAGACGTCCACAGTAATGCAAAAACATAAAGGGGTCTCATCCAGGGCAGTGGAGTCTTGACCAGAGCCCTGAGCTCTGAATCACAGCTGCTTTTATACAGGTGGTTCTTAGTATAGCTGGCGGGTAATGATTGGCTGAGCCTTACGTGCATGGGATTTTCCAATCCCGCATCCCTATCCGGATTGGTTCAGGTTTGGCGCCATCAGGGACTTTCCCAGGGTGTGGTTCATGACTCAGGTTTTAATCTGGTTTAGCGCCAGTGGGGATTTTCCCAGGGTGTGACTCAGGTTTTACAAGAATCTGAATCTTAGGCCTAGTATAGCTTGTGGAGCCCGTCATGGCTCAGGTCTGGTCCCTTAACACTCTAAACCCTTATCCACCCATCCTAAACTAAGCCAGTACATTTTCACTAAGCAAATCCAGTGGGGTTGGGAGGAGTGAAACTGGAAAAAGGATAGTGGGCAACTGTTTTCACAGTACAAAGGTATCTTCCCCCCCAGGCTCAGGAAACATGGAATGAGTGGGACTGATACCACCCTGGTCCCAGCGGGAGGGCACGTGACCCAAGCCTGGCCAATCAGAATACTCCATTCTCTGGTTGCAGTGATTGGTCCTGGGACAGGCATGTGACCCTATCAGGCCAGTGCAACTGCATTCTGGGACTTTTGCTGGAATGACTAAGTAAAAGGATGCTTTCTCCCCATTGGAGATATCATGCTGGGAGACTGCAGACCTGGAACTGTTGGTTGCCATCTCTGTCATTCCTTTGGGAAGAGAACACTTGAGAATGAAGCCCACACAAAGGAAACAGAGCCAAGGTGGCTATCATGATGCAGTTGTGCCTAGAGCAATATCTACCCATGTTCTTTCTAGGTCCAAGAGGCAACAAATCCTCTTTTCTGCCTAAGCCATCTTAGGCTGGGTTTCTGTCACTTACAGTGAAAATATATTGATTGATGCCTGGGATCTGAAGTGTGTCTTTTCATTTCACTAATTAAAGCCTTCTACATCTCCAGGAAAATGTTTGGGGCAAGTGGGACATCAGATCAGAAGAAATGGTGGTGCTGAAAGGCTGGCTGGCCCCAGTCCCCTTACCCCTGGAGATATCTTTAGGAATTCAGGTGCAGTCAGAGGCAATGGTACTGGCTTCTCTGAGAAATTCCCATCATTCCTCCGGAAACTGGTGTAGGGCCCTGTAGGGACAACTCGGGGTTACCGCACCCCTTTCTAGCCTGCTACTGGTGTTCCTCAATGGTGTCATCAATCAATCAATTAGTCAGTCAACAAAAAAGGTGTCACGGAAGGGTGGGTGCAGGACCAGGAAGCCTTCGGCAGGTCAGATGCCTCTCTGAGCCTCAGTCTCACTGTCAGGGAGGTGAGGAGGGTTGAACAAGATGAACTCCAACCCAGCTCTAATATCATTTATATTTATGAGTCTTTATTATATTTAGACTTGGGGAAATAAAAGTAAAGTTCTCTGTCTTTAACTGCAGGATCTCTTTGAGAGTAGAAGACCGCCCACCCCCCAAAAATAATCAGTAATGCTGTTCTCAAGGCAAATCTGAAGTAGAGGAGAGCTGGCCAGGGTGGTCTGCAAGCTCTCCTGTGGCCTGAGAATCTATGAGAAGGAAAGAGGCTGTGTCTCAAGGAGACTGAGATAGCAGCCAGAGCCTGTGTTTGCAGGCCTGATGGGTTTTCTCCAGGAGATTCTGGGCATCAGAGGAGTTTCCCAGATGCCCCAGCTCCTCAAGTTGGTTTGGCAAAGTGTGGAGCCAAGGTGGGTGGGTATGAAAACTCAGGAGGAAGATTGGGAGAAGAGAGGGAGGGAGCGCAGGCACTTGTGGGAGCGCCTGTCTGCTTGCTATTTCTGCCATTTGCAAAAGTTTGCAAATTTCAAAGTAGTTTCTGCCCAGAGAGAAAAAATGCCTCTCCAGAGTCAAGGGTGCCTGGAAGCTGGAGTGGGGCCAGGGGAAGTCACGGGAAGGCACAGGGAGTGTCAAGCATGGGAGGGGGTCAGCTGGGGGTGGAGGGTGTGGGGCAGATCAGGAGGCTAGGGCTAGCCAGGCAGGTCTGGCGGCTGCTTCAAGGTTCTAGATCAGGGATATAAAGATCCCTGCTTCCCAGGTGGCACTAGTGGTTAAGAACCTGCCTACCAATGCAGAAGACGCAGGAGACCCAGGTTCAATCCCTGGGTCAGGAAGATCCCATGGAGGAGGGCAAGGCAATCCTCTTCTTGCTTGGAGAATCCCTTAGACAGAGGAGCCTGGTGGGCTACAGCCCATAGGGTCTCAAAGAGTCAAACACGACTGAAGCAACTTAGCAGGCACACAAACAGGGGGCCGCCCAGCCCTGGGTCACACTTAGCTGAGCTCAGGGTCCCTTCTGGATGTGGTGGCAGGTGCGGGGATCTCGGGTCTGCTGACTATGCCATCACATGAGCTTTCTTGGACCATCAAGTAAGGTAATGCAGGGTGTTTACTGTGAGAGTACCCGGTGGAGGATCCAGTGGGCTGGACCCAACCTGTAAGTCACTTGCTGGGTTGTGCACCTCGGCACAGGATTAGGTTATTCCAGAGGGAGAGGTGCCCCAAGGGGGGGCCTTGTGTTCTCTCTCAAGGTATGAGCAACAGACAATCCTGAGGATAGACAGGGGTGCTGGGGCCGAGATGACCACGGCCGTGACTGTGGGCAAATCCTCCTTCCTTTTGGAGGCTGGGCTCGACGGTACTCTGTCTCCTGAGCACATGCTTCTGGCCCCCTCTCCCTATCTGTCCAAACTGAGGACCCTGTTCTCCCAGAAGCAAACTATGAGCTAGTCCCCTCACCTCTTACCATTCCAGCAAATACAACCCCGCCCAGACCCAGCGGGATGTGGAAAGTTACCCAAGCAAGGAGAAGGGCATAGCGCCGAATTTCTGTTTGGCCAGGGGCTGGGACTGAAATTCAGGACTGACCATTCTGAGGTGTCCTTGCTCGTGGTGGGGACAAGATTTTTTTTTTAAAGGAAAGGACAATCCAGTTCACAAAATCTCCTCCTTCGTACCCTCCCCCTTCCTTTTCTCTTCCAACTCAGAGCCGCCAAGGGAGCCCCTGACTCCCAAATCAGGTACAACCTGAGGACCAGTCTGGACACCTTCCTTGTCCCTATTCTCTGGAACTAATGGGTCACCAAATTCTGTCAACCCTACTTTCCCCAAATATCCCCCTTTGCGCACCCCCTTGCTTTTGTTCAGGCTCCCCAATTTGACAACTAGCTCATTGCCTCTAACCTCCTGGTGTTCTCTGAACTTGGCCTCCAGCCCACTTGGTCTCCTGGTAAAGGGAGAATCCTGGTCTGGGTGACCCCTAAGTTCTCACCTTAATGCTGATGGTCATGACAATGGCCTAAGGCAGCTGCCCTTTGACCACATTGTTAGGTCAGTGCAGACACTTTTAAGAATCTGATAAGGGAGGAGATATACATACATATATACATGCTGCTACTGCTGCTAAGTCGCTTCAGTCGTGTCCGACTCTGTGTGACCCCAGAGACGGCAGCCCGCCAGGCTCCCCCGTCCCTGGGACTCTCCAGGCAAGAACACTGGAGTGGGTTGCCATTTCCTTCGCCAGTGCATGAAAGGGAAAAGTGAAAGTGAAGTCGCTCAGTTGTGTCTGACTCCTAGTGACCCCATGGACTGCAGCCTATCAGGCTCTTCTGTCCATGGGATTTTCCAGGCAAGAGTACTGGAGTGGGTTGCCATTGCCTTCTCCAACATATAAACATACATATAAATAAATAATTATGACTGATTCACGTTGATGTATGGCAGAGACCATCACAACATTGTAAAGCAATTATCCTCCAATAAGAAAGAAGAATCTGATGAAAACTATGGACTGTTCCTATCTGACTGCACACCTACATGCAATTTTGCATATCTTTTCAAGGAGTTCATGGTCTTGTTGGGGATCACAGACTCCAGGTTAAGAATTTCTATTTGGAAACTTCCCTGGTGATCCAGGGGTTAAGACTCCGAGCTTCCATTGCAGGGGCATGGGTTTAATCCCTGGGCAGGGAATGAAGATCCTGCATGCCACATGGCACAGCCAGAGAAAGAAAGAAGAGAATTTCTGTTTGAATTTCTAGGGCCCCTGGGCTCAAAGAAAAGCTCAGATGGAGATCCTGTTTTTTCATCATCCTCTGGACAGACTCCAGGGGCAGCTGCTTCTTGCCCTGTGTTCCAGGTTGCAGTAAACTGCCCATCAGCTCAGGGCCTGGGGCTGAAGCCTGCCTGGAAAAAGCAGGGCTGTATCCATGAGAGCCATTAGACGTGGCCCTGCAGGGTGACCCAGTTTGTCTGAGGCCCAGCTGGGACTGGAGAAAGTAACCAAGTGCCCGGGCCACATGCAGGCACAGTTAAAAGGCAGACTAATGGGTGGTCAGGTGCGAGGAAGTCAGCCAAGGCGGCACGCTGGGGAACACAAGGCATCTGTTTGGATCTGTAAGGCACTGTATGAATCTTTCCTAGCTGGCCTTCCTGAATGCAGAAGCCTCCCAAAGACTCACAGCCCCAGTGGAAAAAAGCCTCCTCTGTCTTTGCTGGCGGCAGTTTGCAGAAATCCAAGTGGGGTCGGAGTGCTGGAGAGTGTGTAAGGAACAAACAATGGCAGAATCAATGGTCTGGATTGCAGACCCTACCGCAGTGGGCGGATAATAGCGGCCAAGCGCCAGTTTCTCAGACCAAGTGACCTGACCCTGCACTGTCAGAAAGTGCCAATCACAGGGGATTAAATCCAGCCTGGAGTGCAGCCCCTGGGAGAAAGGCCTGAAACTGGGCTAACAGTCAAGAATGGAGCTGAGGAGGGTGGGGGCAGTGCCCAGTCTGGAGGCTGTGGGGGAGGGGCACCTGGCTGCCGTTGGCCCGCTGAGGGTGGAGGAGGCAGGGCCTGAGACTAGAGCAAGAAAGGGTTGGGACCAAGGGGATGGAGGTCAACAGCAAAAGCAAGCAGAGGGCTGGCAGAAAGGAAGAGTGGACTCAGGGTGGGGCTAGGTTATTCCTGGGGGGCTGCAAGCAGACTCTGAATCTTGCTGACCCAGCATTGTTTGCCCTTCTGGAGCATCTTAAAAGAGAGCCACAAGTCTCTAGAAGCCTCAGGTTTCCATTTAGTGTTTAGATACTTTGGGGAGAATTTTGAACCTTCAGGCAGCCCTTGGGCCTCCTTAGCCTTCACACACACACACACACACACGTGCACACTCTCTCTCACCTGCCTCTCACAGCAAGCCCATAGGTGGAAAGAAGTGTCTTTACACAGTCACAAAGAATCACGAAGCTAATCAGAGGTGCCTGCAGGAGCCCCAGTTTCCTTGTTTGTGAAACAGGCAACATCTGCCTCACAGAAGTGATTGCGAACATGGCACTTACTCCATGCCAAGCCATGTACTTAATGCAAAGTATGCCATGGAATCGTTTCAACAATTGTACTTCATGTTGCAGACATGGAAGCTGTAGTTCAGAGAGGTGAAGTAACTTGCTCAGGTCCACACAGTGTGTAAGTGACCAAGCCAGGATTTGAATCCTGGTGGGCCTGGCTTTGGAGCTTGCGAAAATTGAACGTGAAGAGAGCTTTGTAAAGTGCTTTGTGGGGTCAGTTATCAGCACTGGGACTCGATAGGGGGTCCTCTGGAGAGCAGAGAGAGGAAGTAACCAGGATTTCCCTCCCGTTCGACTTAGCTAAGTGAGTCAGAGGTTAACTGGGTGCCTATCTTGGTGGAGTGGGGCCGTGTGTGTAGGGGGGTGTTGTGGTAGGGGATGGTGGCAGGCCCCTCCCTGTAATTCAGCACCCCCACCCCACCCATGCTAATGGCCTGCAGGAGAAATCATCTGTAAGAGGTGATTTTCTGCAGCTCCGAGATCAAAGCCTGGCCCAGAGTAAGCTCCCTCACTGAATAATGAAGATGAATCCCAGCCAGGTCTGCCCAGAAAGAACGTTAACTAAATGAAGATGGCAGTTCAGTGACTGTGGAGTTTGTATCAGGGCCAAATTGATCTCTCTCTTCCAGCATGTAGATGCAAAACTTGGGCTGGTGCCCAAGAAAGGGGGAACACACACGCCCACTCATGGGCACACATTCATCTCCCTGCGCCCCCTCCACCCCTGGCTGCTGGCAGCCACCCCCTCAGTCAACACAGAAGCGGTGGGGAGAGGAGCAGGGCTGGGATGGACAAAGCACCGCTGGGAGGAGCTTGCTGCAAGACCACTAGGCCTCCCATTTTTACCCCCAGAACAGGGGTAGCACTGTAATGTTAGACCTGGGTTCAAGTCTAGCTCTTATATGCTTAAGTGACCTTATATTCTTAAGTAAGCTAAAAACTTTAAAATATCCAAGCTTCAATTACTTTTTAAAAAAAATTTTTGGCTGCACCATAAGATTTGTGGGATCTTATTACCCCAACCAGGAATCAAACTTGTGCCTTCTGTCTTGGAAGTACAGAGTCTTCACCCCTGGACCACCAGGGAAGCCCCATCAAGCAGCAGTTTCTTAATTTTCAAAGTGGGAATAATAATGACGCCCACCCGCCAGATCCATGTTGTGTGAGTCATTAAGTGATGAACCTGAAGGCCTCCCGGAACTTCCCTACTGTCCCTGAGACCCAGACTGGGCTCGCAGACCTAAACTTTTTCTAACTTCTAACTCAAGCCTCCAGCGCCGTCTTCCTAGGCATCTGAAGATCATTTTTTCCAAACCCCACAACAAGGGAGAATTCCTGGCCCACCTATTCCCTGAGATGATAATTAACAATAATGCCTCCCACCCACACAGCACACAGTCCTGAATATTTAAAAGCAGAAAACAGCAGGGGAGCGGGGAGGGAGAGACCTGACCAGAATCGGTTAGAATATCCAAGATCAGTTTCTTCCCCTTGCTTACACCTTAGAATCACCTGGGAGGACACATAAAAGTCAATGCCAAGTTCTAGCTCCAGATCTCGATTCAGATGTCTAGGGCAGGGCCAGGGCAGAGGACTTTAATGTGCAGCCAAGGGTGCAGACCTCTGTCTAGAGACGAGGCTTTTTGAATTTTAACGTGCTCAAGAATCACCTGGGAGGTCTTGTGAAGACTCAGATTTAGATTCCTGAGATTCTGGATCTCTAATGAGCTCTGGTGACCCAGATGCTGCAGCTCCGGGCAACACACTCTGGGTGGCACAGCCCTGGTGAAGGAACCTTGGCTTTACTGTCTTTCTTCCATGTCAGCACTAACAGGCTTCTGCCCAGCGTACGCTTTCAGTAAACCCCTGTGGGATTTGTTGGGCTTTCCTGGTGGCTCAGACGGTAAAGTGTCTGCCTGCAATGCCGGAGACCTAGGTTCTATCCCTGGGCTGGGAAAATTCCCCTGGAGGAGAGCATGGCAATCCACTCCAGTATTCTTGCCTGGAGAACCCCACGGACAGAGGAGCCTGGCAGATTCAGTGCACAGGGTCGCAAAGAGCCAGACACGACTGAACAACTAAGCACATAATGAAGGCAGCGATGGATCTGGAGCCTGCTGGGCTGTATTTAACTCCTAGTTTTACTGTTCCAGCTCTCCTAGGCCAAGGCACTTGTCGACTGGGCCTCAGTATCTGTATCTCTAAAACAGGTATGCTGTCACTGCCCCAAGAACCTTGTAGCATGGGTGGGAAAATAAAATGGCATCATGCCTGTGGAATGTGAACTGGTGACTTTCCTGGTGGTCCAGTGGTTAAGAATCCGCCTTCCAGCGCAGGGGACATGGGTTCGATCCCTGGAGATAGCACATTCCGAGGGACCACTAAGCCCAAGAGCTGCAGACTACTGAAGCCAGTGTGCCACAGCTAAGACCCGATGCAGCCAAATTAATTAATTAATTAAATGGGGGGTGGGTGGGACGTTCATGAGAGAGGGGATCTACATATACGCATAGCTGAGTCACATGTTCAGCAGAAATCAGCATACCATTGTAAATTACTTTCCTCCAATTAAAAATAAATAAATGTTTTTAAAAACATAAATGAGTATTAATGTTCTTTTTTATTCCTTTACCTGCCACCAAAGGGCACACAGGACACATATTCCAACCTCAGTGACCTCTTGGTATCTCTAATCTGGTGGATTATCTTTGGCAACCCTCTCACCCCAGCCTTCTGGCAGCTCTGCAACTGAGCATGGACCGGACTTGCTGACCATGCAGACGCTCTCGGGTCTCCCCATGCAGTGCCAGAGCCCTGGTCAGGCAGGATGCTCACAGAAACAAGTGTGCTTCCAGCTTTGGAGACCCCCATAAAGACTCAGAGAACCTGGGTTCAAATCCTGCCTTTGCCCCATGCCAGTCCACATCCACGCTACCAGCAGTCCTGGTAAGCAATCAACCTCCAAGTCACTATCTTGTGAGGCAGCTCTGGCCTGCGGTGCCTGGCCATGAGTGCATCTCTTCAAGCTGCCCTGCCTGCAGACAGGAAGGAAGGCAGGGCAGGTGGGACCCATGGTAAGGCAAGGCTGCCTGGAAGTCCTTTTATTTCAGTGAACCATGACCATCTTCTGAAGCAATGGTGTCACTCATTCTTCTCTGCTCACAATGCCAAAGCCCCGGCTTCACCCTTTACCCGACCCCATCCTGTCACAACTTATCTCAGTGGGCCACAGCCTCAGCAGTGCCTCAGAGCCATGGTTCAGACCAGCTGGGGTGACAAGAGTCTTATCTTTTTCTTTCTAAGTTCCCCATGGTGCTGACACAGTCAGGACTGAAAACCACTACACTCCATATTCTCTACTCCCCATTTGAGAGCACTGGGTTTAGAATCAGAAGCTCAAGTTCAAGTTCTGGCTCTCCACCCTAAACTGTGACCTGTTATGAGTCACTTAACAGAGCTGGGCTTCAGTTTCCACATCTGCAAAATGGGGGTAAGGAAGCCAATTGTCTTGGAGGAATATTCAGGGTCAGAAGAGATCAAGAGTATAGAAACACTCTGGTAAGACGGCTGCAACGCACACATCAAGGCGCCCTGAGAACTGTGGTACAAGCGCATCTACCAGCATTCTCCTGGAGTGCCTGGCTCAGCATCAACCCAGGCCAGGCCAGCCAGTAACCACCCACCACTCCTCCAGGGGTTGCTGGCCTGATAGTGCAGGCTCCTCTCGCTGACTATGCCTCCGTTTTGCAGCCATCTCCCTCTCCAGCCTCCATCCAGTTCTAGGCATACACCTTATGCTTTCTCACTTTCATGACCTAGCTCAAGCCGTAAGGTCTGCTTAGGCTGCGCTTCCTCCCTTCTCAGGCTCAAAGCTCAGCCAGCCCTTCCAGGCCCACCTGAATAGCACCTTCCTCAGGAAGTGTAGCCTCTTCTTGGAACCATTTGTACCTCTATTGGACCATGAGCTCTCTGAGGACAGGGGTCTTGTCTTAGCATCTTGGTAGCCCTTGCAGCACTTAGCAGGGATCCTGGCACATAGTAAGGATCCAATAAAAGTCTCTTGTAACACAGAAAATGTGCACCCTGGGTAGAAAGCCAATAAATGCAAATTCATGCAACACAGAGGTCCTATTTTATGCTTCCTAAATTAGCAATTTAGAGGGGAAAAAATGCTAACATGCACCACTGACAATGTTATGTTAAAATTGGTATACACATTACTGATAATGTTGAAAATTGGAACGATCGTTTTGGAAAGCAATATGGCAATACAGATCAAGGGTTATAAAAATGCTTATTCCTTTGACCCAGTAATTCCAGTCCTAATACAGTATCCAAAGGAAATTACTCAAAAAAATAACAAGTGTTATATATGTATGAAGATACTCATTGCAACATTATCTATAATAGTCCCAAATGGAAAATAAACTGAATGTTCAACAATAGAGGAATTGTTAAGTAAATTATGGTATATAAACTTAACAAATGATTATGCAGCCATTTAAAATATTTATAAAAACTATGTAAATGGAGAAATGCTTATGATAAGATGTGAAGTAAAAACTCAGAATGTAAAATTCTATGCACATTATAACTACATAATAAAAAAATGTAGCATGCTGACAAGGATCAGAAGGGACCAGGCAAAATGAAATTAATTATTGTGTTAACGTGAGAAGACTAGAGGTGATTTTTTTAAAATTTTAAATATTTCCTGTAAGATTGTTACAATGTCAATTTCACAATACAGAAGTTTAAATAGACAAACAGTAAACGTTGTTGGTCAAATGAATGTGAGGGGAGAGAGATGGAGGAGAGTGGTGACCTTTCAGGGCAGAAAGGCGGGTGATCTCTGGATCCAACTTTATCTCTGAGTATCTTGGGCCAGATTTCCTGTGGTCCAAATAAACAGTGGCATCCTGGATGAGGCTAAGCCTTAGAGAAGTGTGGCCTGCCTTTTGGGTACTCCTAAATGATTCGGGGTATATTTGTGGATGGTAAGATTTTTCTCAGAGTCTCCCAGAAGTATACCTTCCACACAGTGTACCTATGGGGAATGGGCCAGAGAAAGGTTTAGAGGATGTTCAAGTTCAAGGGGCTGATGGTGCACGTGGTCTTCCTGCTTAGGAGATAGACTGAGCCTGATAATGAATGAGAAACGTTTCTCTCCACATCCACCCCTTCTCTCCTCTAGGCTTTGAGAAACGACACCTCATGTGCTTGAGACAGTCCCAGTTTTCATCTGCTGTCCTGGCATAATTATTAATAGCTCTTTTTATCTCCAAAGCGTCCCAGCTGGGACATGGTCACATTACCCAAAGCACAAAGAGCAAGAAGGAAAGGAGAGGAAAATTGTTTCCATGACTGATGAATGGGGCAGGGAGGGTGTCTTTCTTCTGGGGAGTCCAGAACCAGAGATGTCAGCAAATGTTTTACGTGGTCCTGCCTCCTCCACTTCATGGGGGGTACCCATGCCTTCATCCTCCCCTCTCACATCCTCTTTCTGCATCTCTCCACCAACACTGATGCCCTCCTGGTGCTTCTAGTAACTGTGTGTCTCTTTTGTCCTGAATTCTTCTAGGATGAGCTGTCCCTTTCCCTTCTCTGGACCTCTCCCTCCCGCTAACAGAGATTTTCAGTTTTAATTGGATATTCTTCCCTGACTCCACGGCCCCAGTTCATCCTCTGCTGAGCCAGTTGAATTTCTTTCTCTGTTCCTGGGGACATTTTTCATCTGTCCTTTCTCCAACCAATGTTATCTCAGTGCTAAGCGGGATCATAATTCTGCCCAGTGTCATGGGAATTCTCGGCAATCTATTGCTTCTGACAGTGACAGAGTCTTTCAGGCTCAGATACCTGAGCGCACGTTCACAGATTTAGGCAGAATTTTTTCATGTCCCCACACTACACATCTGTGATACACATGTTACATAGGCGCCATATGCAAAATTGCAGCCATTTACATGCCCTGGAGGAGGGCATGGCAATCCACTCCAGTATTCTTGCCTGGTGATTCCTATTGACAGAGGAGCCTGGAAGGCTACAGTCCATAGTGTCTCAAAGAGTCGGACATGACTGGTGACCTAGCATGCAGCACGCACATGACATGTCCAAAAGATGTAACCTTGCCACATCACACACACAGCCCACATATATAATCCGAAACAGCCTGAAACGCTCACCGCTTATGGACTCCTACTATGCCATCGATATACATGATATACGTCCCACACATACTGCATGCAAGCCTCAGACCACACATGCATTACACACACCGTTCACACATCACACACACATGCATGCATGCAGATCCCTCAGGAAGGCTGCGGGGCTTCTGTATTGTCAAGATCCTGCCCAGGGAAAGATGCTTCATTCTTGCCGCAGATGCCACGTCCCCCACCAAGATGCACAAGGACTTCAGCAAGGAGTGTTCATTACTGCTAACGAGCATTACATGCCTAATTAATTCCCAGGCTTGTTTTGAGGATCTGACCTGGGGCCTGATTTCCATTCAGGGAAAAATAAATGGAGAGCTAAGAGGGCTTATGTGCTGGATTAGTGGGATTTAGGGCCCGCTTGCATTTGCCCATCGTGTTCCCAAATCCAAATCACTGGGTTGATAAGCCTGGTGTGAGAACAGTGGATGGTGTCCAAGTGGTAGGGCAGCTGGGTCTCCCTTCTGACCACCTTTCTGAAGCATCAGGACCACATCTTCAAAGTTAGGATGTTTTTACGAGCATCTTCCGATGCATCCTGTGCTCCATCCCAGTAAAGGTCTCTTTGATTTGGGATAGAAAAAAGTCCTGATGCCCAGGCTGGTTTTCCTCTGTGGGACATAGCATAGAACATGCAAGGCTACTGCCTTGTAGGCAGGGGCCTGAGCACTGGGTTAGCAAACATGAGACCCTTCTGGTAAATGCTGCAATCCGATCACCAGCCCAACCACTCTACCATCAACAGACCAGAGGTGGTGGGCAGAATGAAAACTATGGGCTATTCCAAGAGAAGCACTGCATCCAGGAATTTATTGGGGTGGGGGTGGGGGAAGAGACCATCCAGATACAACCACTGTGGAAAGGCAATAAGGAGGCAGGGTCAAGAAATTGAGCTTTGGCATGAAGTCAGCCTGGACTCCAGTCCACACGCTGCCACCCACTAAGTGCACGATCCTGGGCAGCTGCTTATCTTCTCCGGGCCTCAGCTTCCCAATGTGTGTAAAATAGGTGCTAATAGTACCTCCCTGCTGGGCTTGTTGTGCAGCTCATTTTTTATTTTTATTTTTCAATGTGGACCATTTGAATTTTTTGCTGTGCTTGGTCTCTGCTGCTGCTCACCATCTTGCTCTAGTTGCAGTGTGTGAGTTGCAGTGTGCGAGCTTCTCATCCCAAGGGGGCTTCTCTACTTGCAGAGCACAGGTTCTAGTGCGTGTGGGCGTTAGTTGTGGTGCACGGCCTCAGCTGCCCCGCAGCACGTGGAATCTTCCTGGACCAGGGATTGAACCCATATCCCCTACATTGGCAGGCAGATTCTTAACCACTGGACCACCAGCGAAGCCTGTAATGTGGACCATTCTTTATTGAAAGTTACACTATTGCTTCCATTTTATGTTTTGGGTTTTTGGCCACAAGACACGTGGGATCTTAGTTCTCAGACCAGGGTTTGAACCTGTGCCCCCTGCACTGGCAGGCCAAGTCTTAGCCACTGGACCATCAGAGAAGTCCCCGGTTGTGCAGTTTAAACGAGCTGATGTGCATAGAGTATGTAGCAAAGTGTCTGATGCAGAGCAAGAGCTTAATCAGTAATAGTACAGAGCTGTTTTTATTAGTAGTCTATTGTTATTATTATTCCTACTGGGGCTACTGCTGCTGCTGCTACTCGGCCACTCTGGTCTTTCTGTTTTGGAGTTTCAGCTCCTCAGCATGGCTCTGAACATCCTCTGCGATGTGGCATGACCGTGCATATTTACGTTCCCCTGCGTGACTCTTTCCCTCGCAGGAACTAGACTGGTCTCGACCTTTGGGCTCTTGCTCACGAGGTCCCCCTACCTGCAAGCCCTTCTCCCCACTTTGTCTGGTCAAGCCTTATTCCTCCTTCAAAGCCAACGCTCTCATCCAACTTTCACCATGAACCACCTGCTCCAATCACTCACATCAGGGCCGCTCCGCATGCATTTCTATGGTGTTTATTATTATTATGAAATATTGTAAACATACAAAAAGTAATGAGACAAACACTCATGTATCCACCATTTAGCTCAAAAGGAAAAAAAATCACAGAAACAACGGAAGTCTCCTGGTTTGCTCCCTGATCGCACTGCCCTTGTTCTTCCCAGAGGTACCTGGCCTCCTGCATATGGTGTTTATCACTGCCAAGAGGGTCTTGAGTTTTTACCACACCTAGACCCCTAATCGGCGTTAGCTGTGGTGCTGCGTGTTTTGAAGGTTGAGATATATGTACGGAAGCTGTAGCAGGCGCTGTGTGCTCAATGCCATCGCCCTCAGCCCATCTGCTCTCAGCACTGCTGTGGGACTGCTCCCGGCGCTCCGCCAGCCTCCCACTTCAGCCCGTGGCATCTCTGCTTGGGGCTTTCTCCCGAGTCCCAGAAGGTAGCTCAGACTGCAGGCACGGCAGGAGGTGCCAGGAGCTAGCACCCCTGGGGCTGCCTGCCCAGTTCCATCAGAGACCAGTTCCCCCGAGCATGCTTGCGGCTTCCCCAGAGGGTCTGCTGCTGCCCCGCAGTGACCTGCTCATAACCCCTCTGGGATGGCTTTCCGCTCCCCTCCCCCCTCCTCCTGCTCTTCCTGGGAGAGCTCCCAAAGAAAATCCCAGCACACAGGCTTCGCTCTGGGAAAGCCCAGCTAAGGCAGTATGGCTTCTGCTCTCAACATGGCTTTGGAGAATCACTCATGTTGTGACATACGGCTCTATTTCATCCATCTTCACTGCCACAGGGTATTCCATAGAATGAGCAGGTCTAAATACATGCCCCTCTCCGGGTGATGGGTGCTTACGTGGCCTCCAGTGTCTCGCTATGACCAACAGCACTGCAGCCATCCTTCCCGCCGTTTCCTGACCACCCTGGTGCTTTCCATCAGGCTCTCTGACCCCAGGTCCCATTGCGCCTCCCATTCCCATTGAACTCTTTGAAGTCCACGTCTCCCTACCTAAAGGAAAGCCCTAAAAGGCAGAGCAGGGAGTGGTGGGAGGGAAACGGATTCACTCAAGGGGGAGTGGGCGGACTTCAGTACCAACTGGATCCAGCTTGGTTACCACCATCTAGTCTCAAATCATCACTCATTCATCCACATATGCCAGGCACACTGAATCAGTTAACAAGCTTTCATCAATTTCCCCTTCATCTTCCTAATTCCTTCCTGCATTTCATCCTTTTTCCCTTCTTCTCCCTCTTTCTTGCCTCCCCAGGAGTCAGGAGGACTTCCTGCAGGAGTACAGAAGCAAAGGCTACCTGGGCCCCCTCCCTGACTGGCAAAGGTGGGTCTGCCAGCATCTCCAGCAATAACATGAGCTGGTGTTAAAACAACCTGCTGCCTGTTCACCTGTGTGCAGAAGGCCTGCAAACAGCAGTTCCAAGTTCTTGCTACTCCTCAGGCCTAGGTCACACTAGGCAGGCGAAGAAGAGATAGTCCCAGGGGCATCCAGCCCTCCGATCAAAACCCACATGCCCTAGCAAGGCTTCCTCGACTCTCCCAGGCACCAAATCCTATGGCATTTAGAGTTACTATCTCATACCTGCCCTGTCAATGGCTCAGTAAGCCTTTATTAAGCATCCACTATAGTCAGGGGATGAATGAAGCACCATCTGTCAGTTTTCATATCTGGGCTTTGCTGCTTTCTTCGTGGCTGCCTTGGGGCAGGTGGTGTAGCCTCTCCATGCCTCCTTTTCCTCAAGGATAGAATAGTCTGGGCCTCATAGAGTTGTTGTGAAGTCAAAGTAAGTTCTCACGTGTAAGGACCTCAAACAGTGCCTGGCATATGGTGCTCCTTGAAGGATAGCTATGATAGCCTGAAAATTCTCCACCCTGTAACTGACTGCAGAGGGGCAGGGGAGGGTCTCAAACTCAGGAAAGAGTTCCCCCACCAGAACAGTGGGTAAATGCCCCAGTTCCCTCCAGGGCTCTCCCACCATCCTGGGCGCTCTCTGAAGACAGGGGCCTAATTCCCCTATGAGACTAGATTTTCTCAAAGGTGGAGAAGAAGCAAGCTCATCTCACTTAGCCGATCAAGGTCCCCAGGGTAGAAACAAAGTCCTCACTAGCCTGACTGCTGCCCTCAGTGTGTGACCGAGGGGTCCCTCCCCGGGTTCAGGCCTTCCTGGACGGGGTGGGTGGCAAGGGCCTGGAAGGGCGTCCTCAACCTGACATCCTCATGGCCACACCAGACCTGGAGTTTTGAGCAATTTGCAGGAAAGGTAAAAACAACTGGTTGCACCACTCAAAAATTTCTTTTTATTATCAGCTAATGGCAGCACTTACCAGAGCAATTTTATATGTAATAAAACTTTTTTATTGTCTCAGTCTTGGCTTAGAGAGGCAGAAAAGGAGACAAGCCCAGAACCAGGGAAGGGAAGACTGGAGTAAACACCACAATTAAAACTAGCATCTTCCGAAGAGGGACAAGGATGATAGATTGAGGCATGCCCCTGGTTTTTCTTCAAAGACGGGGTAAAAGGAAGAGGTAGAAGGTTAATACTCTGGGATGGAGGAGAGAACCAGATTCAGGGGAAAGCTGGTCTCTTCTTGTTTTGCTGTTTGGCCGTGGGTGTGTCACTTTCCTGCGTCTGAGCCTCAGTTTTCTCCTCTGTAAAATGGGGAGATGTTTAAGGGACTGACTCCCCTATCCCCACAAGACCTTCTGTGGCTATGGCCTTGTATCTTTGTGTTGTTAAAATTCACTCCATCTTCTTCTTCTAAACTAAAGCCAAAAAGATTATAGTTTTGTTTGGCATTTTGAACAACCCATTTTAAGCACATTCTATAACAATGTGGGATATATGCCAGGAAGGCATTTTTCTCTCCATTACACAGATGAGAAACACTGATGCCCAGATGAGCTAGGTCACCACGGCTTCAATTACAAACTACCAGCAGCTCAAGGTCATGGCTATTATGGAACAGACACCAGGCTGAATGCAGGCTCCGCCTCCAAGCCTGTGTTCTTTCCACCATATGACGCAGTTTCCCAGAGCAGATGATGGGGGACTGAGCCAGCTCGCTAATCCCATCACCTGGGTCTCCCTGGCACTGGGCTGCCCAGCACCTGAAGCCAAAGCAGGAAGGGAAAAGAAGAAATGGGAGGAGCAAGGAAGGCTTGGTTTAACCCTGCACCACCAGCAAGGTTTAGCAGCTTACTCCCAGCACATCCTCCTGCTGGTTCTCAAAGTGTGGTCCTCAGATGGCAGCACCAGCTTGGGGATCCCCCCACAAGCTCATTGGAAATGCAGAATCTTGGCCTCCACCTCAGATCTATTAAATCAGAAATGAATGATGAATGGGTCCATTTTATACAAGGTAATGAGGTGGCTATCTGATATAATTTTAGGAATGCCAGGATTCATTACTCCACTGAAAAACGTCTGCTTGGAGCAGGTGTGAGAGAACAGGAGAGGCTTTCATTCCATGCTGATGAGACCATGGAGAAACACCCCAGGTGATGAGACCAGCAGGAGAAACACCCCAGGAGCAAGATCCCAGAGACTCTGTGCTCTGAGAGGTGGTGGGGATACTCTCCTCAGAGCAGGGAATGATGGTTAGAGAGGGGACTTCACCATTTTCTGTACGTAACTCTAATCTGCAAGCCCAGTCCCCTGACTCAGGGACGAGGGGAGAGACGCACGTGTGTGGTGGCTTTCGAATGTGCCAAGCCCTGCCTGAGCTGGATATTTCACTTTTCAGCATTTCAGTTCATCCTCCTGAACAGAATGCAGGTGGCACGATCTCCATTTTACAGACTGGGAAAGCGGTCCCCACTGAGCTTGCATAGATGGCCCAAGTGCCTCCACCCCGGGGTTTCAGTGTAAACCCATGTCACGACAATTTCAACCCCAACCCCCACCGCCCGCCCCACTCTGGCAACTGGACCACAATGTCTAGGAAGCCGTCACTGTCCCAAAGCCTGGTGCCTCCCGAGGGGGCAGGGCTGAGGGTTCTGAGCTGCGACAGGTGGACGCGAGCGAAAGCCAGCTCTCTCCAGTCTCTACCTGTCGGCAAACCCTCCCATGTTTCAGCTGAGGCATTGGAGCTGCTGGGTTTTTAATGTTCACTGAGGCTTACTGGATGAGAAAGCCAAATGTGGCATTAGAAGGGCTGACAGTCCAACTGGGGAGAGATAATGTAACCCAGCTGCAAACAGTTTCTAATGCCAGCCAGTGTGTGGTTAAATACCAACATGGATGGCTTAACAACTTGGAGGGGGAGGGAGAGGTGAGTGTGACCTGGAGCAATTCAACAGGGCTTTCTGGGGGGCGGCAGCAGGGGGTCCGTGGTGGCTGCCTAAAGTCTGGCCCTCCAGCCAGCCTCTCCATCAAACCTCTAAAACAATTCCAGATGTTTCACTGATGTTTCCCCGGCTTCTTTCTCATACAATAATTACCTTTTAATGGCACACATTAATGCAAATTAGGTACACTGGGAAGTATATTTCACAGCAAATGTGCTCCCAACCCTCCAGCTAGGACCCTACCCACCCTCCCCAGCAAGGTGAGGCAGGCACTCTCCCATGAGAGTGGCAGTGGAGGTCTAGCTGAGGTCTGAATTTGTGGGCACAGAGAGTGCAGCTCCAAACGGGGAGGCTGAAGTTGGCAGATGGGGAGGGAAGTTGAAGGCCTCCTAGAGCGTCTTACTCATGTCTCTTTTAGGGCACTCATATCACTGCTATAATCACCCACTTCCATGCCTCAAACCTCTAGTGCTAGACTGAAGCTCCAGGGAGCAGGAAAACCATGTACAGTTGTATGAGTTGTGCACTGTTCAAAATGCCTGGCCAAAGGGCAGATGGGCTAAAATACAGCCTGCTCTCAACTTGTCACGGGAGCTGTGTCCACTCAGAGGACGGGCCACCTTTCAGCAATTTTCACAAAGGGTCCATTTAGGAGGTAGTGTCCTTGCCTAAGGCTGTGCCTGTTTGTTTCTGGCTGAATTCCTGTTCCTGGCACAGCACTGAGCACATAGTATGTCCTTAGTACATATTTGTTGCATCAGTAAATACATGAACATAAGCAAGAATCCAGGCATGACTGCATGGAAGAAAGAGCAGCTCTGATATGGGTGGGTTTGTCATTCCATTTCACAAATTAAAAGCCAGCTTTCAGAAAATTGGAGTAGAAAGTGTGGCTTATACTTTTCTTGAGTATTTCCCTACTTCCCCAGTTCTCTTTCTCTAAGTTAAACACAGTTCCAAGCACACAACAGGGCCTTGCTAAACTGATCCACTGGGAAAGAAACTGCATCATAGGGCACACTGTGAGCTGGAAGGGTGAACAAACATACGCTATTGAGAAGACACACGCTCTCTACTCAGGTGTCCTAGAGTAAGGTGGATAACCTCTTTGGACCTCAGTTTTCTTGTCTGTGAAGAGGGGATATGCACAATCCTGACCTCACAGGGTTTTTATGAGAGCAAATGAAATTATGTATGAGAAAGGGTTTTGTAACTGCTAAAGTACTACACATTGGACTAGATCCTTCCGATACATTATTCAAAAGTTGGCCAAATGTGGCCCACCACCTGTTTTTGTCAATAAAGTTTTATTGAACCACAGCCAGGCCATTCATTTGTATGCTGTCTGTGGCTGCTTTCGCTCTACAATGGCACAGTAGTTGTGTCAGAAACCTTTTATGTGGCTTACAAAGACTAAAATATTTACTACTTGACTCCTGACAGAAGAAGTTTGCCAAGTCCTCTGTTAATTCCTTTAAACCTTCTAATTACCCTGTGAGTTAAGTACCAATATTATCACCTCCATTTCACAGATGAGAAAACTGAGACCCAGAGCAGTTAAGTAGCTCGGCCAGGGTCACACAACAGGGAAGGGGCAGAGATGGGATTCACACCAGGGTGGGCAGGGACCCGAGTCCATACTCTAAAACAAAAAACCATCTTGCTCTCTTGCTCCTAAGGCAATTTACAAAGCCCTAGACCCCAAGGACAAGAAGGATCTGGGAACAACGACCCAAAGCCAAATAGAAGGAGGTCCTTGCTCATGCACAGGTATCGCTTCTTAGGGGAGCTGGTCAGGACTGGGATGAAGCCAGGAAAGGTTCAGGCAAACTTCCAGGAAATAGACCTCTTTCCTGGGGACAGAACTGTAGGGGAACATACCAGCTTCCTAGGGCTGCTGGAACAAAGTACCACAAACAGGGTGGCTTAAAACAACAGAAATAGCTGGTACAGTGGTTAAGAATGCAGGGTACTCAGGTTCAGTCCTCGGTCAAGGAACTAGGATTCTACGTGCCGAGAGGCAACTAGGCCTCAACTAAAGAGAAGCCTGGGCACCTCAACAAAAGACCCCGCACGCTGCAACTGAGACTGGACCAAAAATAAAATTAATTAATTAGTTAAAAAAAATAACAGAAACACATTCTCTCTCAGTTCCGGGGGCCAGAGGTCTGAACCAAGGTGTTGGCAGGGGCACACTCCCTTGGAAACCCAGAGGGGAATCCTCTCTGGCCTCTTCCTGGCCTCTGTGTGGCCGCAGCTGCAACACTGTAATCTCTGCCTCCAAGGTCCCGAGCCACTTTCCCTGTGTGTCTCTGTCTTCACACAGCCAGCTTCTTATAAGGACACAGAATCATGTTGAATCAGGGGTTCAATCTACTGCAGGAGCACTTCATCCTCATTTAAGTAATTATATCTGCAATGACCCTATCCCAAGTGAGGTCACATTCAGAGGCTCTGAAGGTTGGGGCATCATCTTTTCTGAGGGGACGCAATTAGGCTCATAACAGAGAATGTGTCAAAACTCTTGATGGGGGTGGGGTGGGGGGCTGTTCCAACCTTCCTCTGAGTCAGGAAGTCAGCCAGAGATAGAAAGAGAGAGAGCAGAGGCCTTCAGGAAACTAGGGTGAGGTTAGTTCGTGGATATTTCCATTGAAAATGCCTCCGTCTAGAACTTTCCTTGTCTCTGCAGATTGAGAGCTCCTTGAGGCCAAGGCTGGGTCTTACTCCCTCTGTCTCACATAGTAGGTGTTCCGTAGTAGGTGCCAACCCAATGATCATATCAACTGCCCCTTGATGCCTCTGTTGGAAAAGTAGCCAGGCCACAGGGCTAAGTGGCTCTGGACACTTCTTGGGTTGAAATCAGAAACAAATGAACTGGGCATTGCCAGGCCAGCTGGGGTGCGAGGATGTAGGGGCGCTCCGAACCAGCTCCATCTGTGGTCCTAGCAGGGCGTCTGAGGGACATCTGGGCGGAGACCACACTAATGCCAAACAACATGTGGCCCAGCTGCCCTTCACCTGTATTTTCACAGTCAATGTAATTATGCCCCTGGGATATTGACACTAAAGGAACCATATTTGAGAAGGTCTCACCAGCCAACTTAAAATTCCCAGGTCACTGCAGTGGAAAGGTTCTCACAGACACACAAGCAAACAAGCATTCCATCCAAAAGCGCTGGCTGCAGGTCTGGCCCCACTGAGAAACAGAATTCTTTAGAAGCCGATTTGGGGGCAGTAACATGTACCAGACACCTACTGATGACTCAGTTACTTATCCTCTCAACAAACATACCCTGAACAGCCTATAGTCAACTAAGCACTGGGAATTTAAGGATGAAAAAGACCGTGATACCAGCCCCTGAGGAGGGAAGCTCTGCAGAGGCAGGTAATCATACGCTGAAATATTTACAGATAAACTGATAGGATGCCTGGGAAAGTCGGTGGGGAGGTGGGTGAAATAAGAGTGGTCAGCAGGTTGATACTTCTAGAAGCTGGGTGATGGTGACATAGGATTAATTATATTATCCTTCTATTTGGGTACATATTTGAAAGAGTCCATAAGTTTTGAGAAATGAAAATGGAAAAGGTACAAGGGGCACTTGGTACAAAGAAAAGGTGCGTGGGCAGGGGGTAGCGGGGAGGAAGAGTATGAAGAGTGCTTCCTAGAGGAGGCAGTCATCCAGCTCTAATCTGAGAAAGGAGAGGAATTTTCCACCTTTGGGGAGCTTACACAAAGCATACAGACATTGCTGTTATAGAAAGAAGATGGTTTCCAGAATCAGTCAGACCTCTTTCAAATCCCACCCATAAATTTGAGAAAATAGTACCTATCTTATAGAACAGTTATCAGCATTATGGAAGGTAATGGATGAGAAGGGGCCTTGCCCACAATAGGTACTGAATCAATGATTATTTTATCCATCTCTCCACCCACTGATGCATGCATCCTTCCACCCATCATCCATCTACCCATCCATCCATCATCCTTCCACCCATCATCCAGTCATTCACCCACCATCCATCCACTCATCCAGATATCACCCATCCATCCAGCTATCATCCATCTATCCACCTATTCATCTATCACCCATCCATCCCTCTATCATCCATCTACTCAACATCTATCCACTCATCTACCCATCCAACCATCTATCCATCCAGCGATCATCCATCCATCCAATTATCATCTATTCACACATCCCTCTATCATCTTTCTAGCCACCCCTTCACCCATCCTATCATCTTTCCAGCTATCATCCATCCAGTGATCATCCATCCAGTCATCCCTCCATCCATCATCACACTGTGTTCTCTCTGTGCTCCAGTCTACACCATGATCAACTTCAAAGCAGAAAGGGATAGTGTACACATTCATAGCTGTGCTGCCACACACAGGGCCTATGCCCCAGAAGTGCTCCATGATTCTCTTCACGAGAGTAAATGGCTGATGGAAATTTCTCTTGCATCTGCACTGTTCTTAGGAATTAACTTGGAGGATGAGAAGACTGGGGTGGGGGGTGTATTAACTGAGAGGCATGTGTCCACAGAATGTGGAACTAGAGTAAAGTCTTAATAGCAGGGCCCTGCAGAGGGAGCAATCTGAATTATAAAGCCCAAACAGTGCAAAAATGAATTTGTTGGGATAGGTCATGCGACTATAACAACCCTCAAATCTAAATGGATTAACACAACAAAGATTCATGTTTTGCTCATACAAATTCTGCTGTGGGTCCAGGCAGCTTTCCAGGGCAGCTGGCCTTCATACGGTGAGACAGCAATCCAGGAGGCTCCACCATCTCAACACAAATCTTCCTTAGCACAAAAGCCAGCCACAGAGGAGAGCACCCACAGCACACCTCCTTCCTCTCCTGTCTGCGCCTGGATGTAGAATGAAGCAGGGCTTTTGCAAAAGGGTCTTGCATGGGAGGGCTCAGGCCTGGCAGGAGAGGGTGATGGGATGGGGACCCTCTTGCTTGCCCACTCAAGGAGCTTGCCCAGGGGTCACCTTACTTGTTCATGACTTGAACCTCCTACTGCATAAGCTGCTTCTGACTCAGGGTCCCTTGGCACGGCATCTCAGCTTCACCATCTGTAGCAGAGATAATCATGCCCACCAGACAGTCCCATGCTCTGCCACATTTACCTGCCCCTCATAGCCAGGAGGGGCTGCGGGACTAGTCCTGGCTAGGGGGCTGTGAGGGGAGTGCCACGTGTCACCACTGACCGAAGCAGGGAAGAGTAGTGTGATTCTGGCACACATTCTGGCTCCCTTGCCCTCTAACCCAAACGATGCTCCATGGGGGCACGGTGCTTTACAGTTCGCAAAGCACTTTCCCCACCATGATCTCATTCGAGCCTGTCCCAGTCCTGTGCAATGAGGCGATCACATCCTCAATGGGCTGTGCTGGGTCTTCAGTGCTTTGCCTGGGTTTCCTCTAGTTGTGGCCAGCAGGGGCTATGCCTCGTTGTGGTGTGTGGGCCATTGGGGTGGCTTTTCTTATTGTGGAGTATGGACTCTAAGAGCTCAGGCTTCCATAGGTAACAATCAGCTGGTTAATCCAATACTCCACTCCCTGCCATCACTTGCCAGGAAGGGGTAAAATAAGGTTAGGAGGGCTTTCTTCCTCAGTTGCCCTCTGCAGGTGAGGTCCTATCACCAGTGATTGCACTAAATCAAAACTGTGGATTTCAATGTATCTCCAAGCTCATCCGACTCAGCTCAGTAGATTCCAAGATGCTGGGTCCAAAGGGAGCCACACAGGGTGTGGTGCTGACCCTGTGCCCTTCAAAGGAGAGACCTGGGAGGCAAACACCCTACCCACAGAGGAAGGATTCAGTTAGGACCTCTCACAGCATAATGAAAAGAGTCTTTTTCCCAACAGACAAAACCGGGTTTGAATCCCAGCTTTGCACTTTACTAGCTGTGTGACCTTGAGTCAGTTACTAAACCTCTCGGAACCTCTGCTCCTTCCAGAACTAGCCAAGCAAGTTATTTATCTTTTCTGAGCCTTGATTTCCTCATCTGCAAAATGCAACTGATTTTAGCCACCTCACAGGTTGGTTTTTGGGCTTGAACTAGATCTGAGCCCACACCCAGCATTAGGGCATAGTTAGTGCTGGCCCTCTGGTCTCTAGGCTGACCTATTAATGGCCCACTTCACTCTGCAGAGAACACCATCTGGTATCTAGAACAGACACTTTCTATGGTTCCTTTCACTTCCTTTCTGTTTCAGATTCCTTTACCCCTGGCCCACAAGCTCCATCCAAACTGCCAGCGAAGCTGTTTGAAAAGGTGAGAACAAAAGGAGCTGACAGGAAGGAGGAAACCCAGTGAGCCTGAAAGAATCTGGGCAGCACGGCTTCCATGATATGCCCGCCAGGCTGCCCGCCCCGCAGGGCATCCTCCAGGACAGCAAGCTGATGGGTCTCCTTAGTCATCATGCTCTCCAGAGGGGCAGCAGTGTGGCCTGAAGGAGACGATGCCATGCTGGTCCCAGGAGGGGGATTAGAACTCGAGGGCCATTCAGATATCCCCACAGGAGTGTTTGTTTTCCCACCTGCCTTTGGAGCAGCCTTAGGGGAACAGGGATTAGAGGACTCAAGGGGGAGCTTCACGGCTCTAAAATTCCAGATTTTGCACAGCATCACCAAGGGGACACCTGGAAGGTGCCTTTCTCTGAGAGATTCAAAGAAAAGGAGAGACAGCCACCTGTGGATTTTGACAAGTCTGAGACAGATTCTCTCTGTAGCCCAGGGCTCTGCTGGGCATGGCAGACGTGTGACTAGGGGTGGGGAGGGCAAGTCTGCTTGTAAGCCTCAGTGTCTCTTCTCATCCCATACCACCCACATCAGTGCTCACTGTGATGAGCAAAGGAAATGATGCATGGAGGCCATTTGCCACTGGACCACTGACACCCAGGGCCTGGCCTCTGCTGGCTGATGGACTGAACCTTCTGTCTGGCCTGTCACCCGGTGGGCAGCAAACAGGGAGGGGACTGCCTGGCCATCCTAGGGTCCCAGGTGGGCAAGCAAGACCACAGGAGGCTAACTTGTCCCACAAGAGATTTTGTAAGTCTCAGGAGGCAGCAGGACTAACTGACAATATCCTAATTGCAATCACATAGGGCACTAAAAAGCCTCTTGATGAAAGTGAAAGAGGAGAGTGAAAAAGTTGGCTTAAATCTCAACATTCAGAAAACTAAGATCATGGCATCCGGTCCCATAACTTCATGCGAAATAGATGGGGAAACAGTGTCAGACTTTATTTTTGGGGGCTCCAAAATCACTGCAGATGGTGACTGCAGCCATGAAATTAAAAGACGCTTACTCCTTGGAAGAAAAGTTATGACCAACCTAGATAGCATATTCATTACTTTGCCGACTAAGGTCCATCTAGTCAAGGCTATGGTTTTTCCTGTGGTCATGTATGGACTGTGAAGAAGGCTGAGCGCCGAAGAATTGATGCTTTTGAACTGTGGTGTTGGAGAAGACTCTTGAGAGTCCCTTGGACTGCGAGGAGATCCAACCAGTCCATTCTGAAGGAGATCAGTCCTGGGTGTTCTTGGGAAGGAATGATGCTAAAGCTGAAACTCCAGTACTTTGGCCACCTCATGTGAAGAGTTGACTCATTGGAAAAGATTCTGATGCTGGGAGAGATTGGGGGCAGGAGGAGAAGGGGACGAAAGTGGATGAGATGGCTGGATGGATGGCATCACTGACTCGATGGACTTGAGTCTGAGTGAACTCCAGGAGTTGGTGATAGACAGGGAGGCCTGGAGTGCTGCGATTCATGGGGTCGCAAAGAGTTGGACACAACTGAGCGACTGAACTGAACTGAGGGCACTTATAGGAAAGTTCCCAGTGCCTGTGCCAAGCACCCTATAGGCCTTACCCTGTTCAAAATAGCCCTGAGGGGAGCAGGTTCTCATCATCCCCATTTCACAGACAGGCAAATCGAGGCTCTCTTTCCTCTCAGAAAAGACTCCAAGGGCTTTTCTTGTAACAGGAGAGAGGGTTGCAGAAGAGAGCTGAGGGCCCATGGTAGGCATTTCTGAGGGAGGCAGCCATGGTACCCACAGAGTATGCCCCGCCTTCTGTGGGTCTCAGCCCCACAAAACCAGAGGCCTAAGCTAGAGTCATCCCTGCCTTTGGAACTGGTGAGTGTTGACTTCTGGACTGGCTGTTATTTTCTGGACTGGTGGCAAACCGAGCTGGAATCCATTTATTTTGAGGAAGATGAGAATTTATTCCCCATTATCTTCCTCATCACAGAAAGAGTATTTGAGGTTCACCCTCTGGGTTTTAAACTGTGTTGTTCCTGGGACCCCTGAGCCAGGGAAAGGGTCAGGGTGGGGCAAGAGGTGACAAAGGAAAAGGGATGGTGTGTTCATAGTTGTAATTTACCGATGGCAATTAGCTTCCTGTGATGACTAACCTTTCAACCTTCTGCCTGCCTTCACTGGGGGAACTATTGACATTTAGAATCTGCAAGCCAAGTGCCATGGTGCGGGAGGTGATGTTTTTTTAATGGAGACTCAGGGCCCATGGATGTGCTCTCTGGCCCCGTGCTATTTGCATACTTCACAGGGTGGAGGTCGAGCTGCATTTTAACAGGTTTGCTGGCTTCCTGGGAAAGCGAGTGCGGCCGTGACTGTGGGGACTGTTACCCTCGTGGTTCCCAGATGCAGTTGTTTTTGCATCCTTACCCCTTCCCTCTGCTCTTGAGGAGTAGGCAGAAAGGATGGCACAGGCTTGGGTGGGCCAGAGGCTTCAGTCTCTCACCATCCAAGGAACTGAAAGATCAAGGTCATTTTTCCTGCCTGCCTCTGGCTAAGAACCTGCCCTCTTCCCAGGGTAGACTGTGCTTTCCAGTGACTGCTGTGTTCAGCCTCCTGCCCCTAGATGGTGATCGGCTTCCTCTAGCCTAGCCAGGGACCTCTCTGGGTCTTTAATTCATCCACCCATGCATCCATGTGCTCATTCAAGCCACTAACATTTACTAGGAGCTTATTATGTGCTGGGCACTCTTCTAAGCAATGAGTTTGCAGCAGAAAATAGACAGGTCCGCCATCCTCAGAGAGCCTCCATGCTACTGGAGGAGACAAAGGAGAGATCAAATAAATGGGTGTAATGTGGAATATCAATTGTGTGATGTGCTTAACAGAACAACACAGCAGGGAAGGCGTATTGCAGTGGGGGGCTTACTTTTAACACAGTAGTCAGGAAAAGCCTCCCCAGAGATATTTCAGCAAAGACTTGAAGTAATGAGGGGTGAGCCACCTAATAACAGCCAGTGCAAAGGTCCTGAGGTTCCCAAGAGAGACTGGCAACGTGCAGAGGGGTCAGGGCAACTGATGAGCAGGCAGGGAGGTCTCGGCTGGAGGATTCTGAGTTTCTCAGCAGAAAGTGAGGACCAGGAGGAGAGGCTGGGAGATAAGGCTGGGGTGGGGAGTGGGCCAGACCCTGGAGGGTCCTGAGTCTCATTGTCTTCCCCATCCTGAAGAAGCCCCTTCTCTCTAAAGGGGCTGGGGTAGGAAGCAAGAAGAAAGGCAGGTCTCCTTCTGGCCATGGAACCCCGGACTTTCGGGAGGTGACTCAGACCTAGTCCCTCCTAGACCTGCCAGGTCCATGACCCCTTATCCAACAGAGGAGCCTGGGTTCAACTCTGTCCAGGAGGAAAACGGCAGGTCTAGGAGGGTCCCAGAGATGTTGAATGAAGGTTATCAGGGCAGTCACTCTACCTCTAGGGACTGGAGCTCCTGGGCCACGGCTCTGTGGCTCTGCTCTCGTGGCTGACCAGGGCTTCAAACTCAGGCAGGGGGAGGAAGCTACAGGGATGGGATTATTTGTCACTGCAGGCATCTGCCTTCTGAGTCACTCACTGGGACCCCAGGGACAGCGAGGGTGCTGTGAAGTCTGCTGGAACTTCCTCGGAAACTTGAGCCCACATTTATAATAGATTTATAAGAACTGTGTGGACATGTTTGCTTTTTTTTCCTCGCCCCTCATAAGTGATGCCATTATGGTAGCCATAATTCTTATTTACTCCATCAGCAGGCTGCTGGCACTGGCACAAAAATAGATTTGGAGAATTTATCTCATACATGCGTCATAAGGAAGCAACAAAGGCGCCCAGGTGAGATTTATGTGGGTGGGGGTGGGGGGCGAGCATCCATCATCCCCACTTTCGCATTAATGCTGCTCCTCAAAGAGAGCCATTATTACCCTTCTTAATCAGAGCAAAGTAATTGTTTAAAGTTCCTGCCTATAACAGGCTCAGCTCCCCCGTGCTCTCAGGTGGGGCTGCACTGTCCAGGGGTTTGGGGCACAGGCCTGCTCGACAACAGCAGACCTCATGGTGGACCGCAGTAGCCAGATGGGATGCAGCCTAATGGCCCAAGAAAAGTGTGTGGCCCAAGTCAGGGTGCTCCCCAGAAGGGATGCTACCCATGCAGGAGACGCAGGTTCGGTCCCTGGGTTGGGAAGACCCTCTGGAGCAGGAAGTAGCAACCTACTCCAGTATTCTTACCTGGAAAATTCCATGGACAGAGGAGCCTGGTGGGTTATAGTACATGTGGTGGCAAAGAGTCAGACATGACTGAGCATTCGTGGTACATGGTGAGAGTGTGGGGCCCAAGTTGGGGTGCTCCTCAGAAGGGATGCTTGGGTGTTTGGGTTTGTTTTGTACATTGAGAGAGTCCTCAAAAGCACACAAAGGTCCAAACACAGCACCCTTATTCCTGGTCCACATCCTTGTACATGGGCCTGTTACTCCTACTTGAGATGTTTTTCCTCCCTCTGTCTCAAGCCTCCCCATTCTTCAAAGCCCAGCTTAAATCATACTTCCTTGGGACTTCCCTGGTGGTCCAGTGGTTAAGAATCTACCTGCCACTGTAGGGGACGTTGGTTCAACTCCTGGTCTAGGAAGATCAGACGTGCTATAGAGCAACTAAGCTTGTGTGCCGATTACTGAGCCCACCCTCTGGTGCCCATGAGTCGCCGTTACTGAGCCCACATGCTATAGTTACCACAGCTCGTGTGCCTGGAAGCCTATGTTTTGCAATAAGAGACCCCATCACAATGGAAAGCCCGAGTACCACAACGAGAGTGTGGCTCCCACTCTCAGCAACTAGAGAAAGCCCGTGCACAGCAACGAAGACCCAGTGCAGCCAAAATAAATAAGTAAATAAAAGTTTAAAAATTATGCTCCTTCCTGACACTTTCCCTCTCTGATAGCACAGGGGTAGGAGAAGGTACTTTGAACTAGTGAGGGGCCAAGTCCTGACTGTACATGAACCAGGTCTCTCTTCAATGGGACTCAGTGTCTTTATCTTTAAAATGGGTGGCTGTAGCAGAGGGCTTCTAGGACCTTTCCAGCTCTGAAGTTCACTGTGTGTCCCAGGCCTCACTGGCCTATCCACCTTTGAACTGCTAAAATGCTTTAGAAGGTCCTCATCTTAGCTATATTTGCAATCCCTAGGGAGCCTTAAAAACAGACAAACAAACCAAAGTTCAGCTTCATTTGGACTGAATAAATCAGAATCTCTGGAGTGGGGCCTGGGCATTGGTAATTTTTAATTCCTGCATGGCATCACTGACTCAATGGACATGAGTTTGAGCAAACTCCAGGAGATAGTGAAGAACAGGGAATCCTGGCAAGCTACATACATTTCATGGGGTCGCAGAGCTGGACACGACTGAGTGACTGAACCACAGCAACGTGATTCTAATATCCAGCAAGAGTTGGAAGAACTCCCTTGGGATCTGGACAATCCATTTTATAACTAGTATAATGAATGCTAAATGAATGGATGGATGCATAGCTAGAAGGTAGATGAGTGGGTTGATGGGTGGACATGTGGGCAAGTGCATAGATGGATAAATGGATGGGTAGGTGGGTGAGTGGGTGGAATGATGGGGACATGAACGGTGGGTGGAGGGTAGATGAGTAGAAGGATAATGGGTGGATAGATGAATTGAATGGATGATAAATGCATGCTTTCTCTTGCAATTGTTTGCTACCTTCCTTGAGTTGCCCTTGTCTTTTCATTAAGACTATGAGTTTAAAAAAAAAAAAGACTATGAGTTTGCTTAGGGTAAGGATTTTTCATATCCTTTATGTTTTCCCACAATGCTCTCAGCATAGATCCAGATAGAACAAATGCTCAAAGGAGTCCTAATATCTTTGCATGTTAAAAACACTAGACTAGGGGAAGATGTGAAAAAAAGCTGAGCGCCGAAGAATTGATGCATTTGAACTGTGGTGTTGGAGAAGACTCTTGAGAGTCCCTTGGACTGCAAGGAGATCCAACCAGTCCATTCTGAAGGAGATCAATCCTGGGATTTCTTTGGAAGGAATGATGCTGAAGCTGAAACTCCAGTACTTTGGCCACCTCATGCAAAGAGTTGATTCATTGGAAAAGACTCTGATGCTGGGAGGGATTGGGGGCAGGAGGAGAAGGGGACGACCCAGGATGAGATGGCTGGATGGCATCACTGACTCGATGGACGTGAGTCTGAGTGAACTCTGGGAGTTGGTGATGGACAGGGAGGCCTGGCGTGCTGCGATTCATGGGGTCGCAAAGAGTCGGACACGGCTGAGTGACTGAACTGAACTGAACTGAGGGGAAGATGTGTGTTGTGTGTGAAACTGTGCTCAGTCATGTGCAACTCTTTGCGACCCCAGGGACAGTAGCCCGCCAGGCTCCTCTGTCCATGGAATTTTTCAGGTAAGAAAACTGGAGTGGGTCACCACTGCCTACTCCAAGGGATCTTCCCAATCTAGGAATTGAAGCCACACCTCCTGTGTCTCCTGCATTGGCAGGGAGATTCTTTCCCACTGTGCCACCTGGGAAGCTCAGGGGAAAGTTGGGGGGTTAAATATTGTATCCTTCATTCACTGTGACTTTAGTCAAGTCAACCTGCCTTAGGTTTCTCATGGTCTTAAAACAACCACCCCGACTCTCCCCCGCCAACAAAGTCGAGGGAGTCAGATGAATGAAAACATACAGTGTACACGGAGAATAGTGTTATTGCCATCATGGTCCCGGTTATTCAACTCCTCAGCTCAGCAGTGCTGCCTCTAACCTCCCCTGCACACTGCTGGTAGTCAGTGGTCGTCCTGCCTCTGGTGGCACTTTATCCACCACCCTCCGGGCTAAGGTTTCTAATGATAGATGTATGAGCACCGAGCTTCTGGGAGCTCTGGAAGCCTGACACTGACTCAGGAAAGGAGGCCAGGACTCAGCCGCCCTGGCATCTTGCCCTTCCACATGAAGCCTTCACCTTTCCCTCACCAGTTCTCCCCTGCTCACCAGTGTCCCTGTTACCCTTGGGTGCTCAGCTCCCTGCTCGTAGTTCTTGGCAAGCTTCCTGGAAGTGCCCCTTGGCCTGGCCCTGTCTCCAATGTGCCTGCCTGATGGACTAATGCAGTAGCTCATGGACCATGGTCCACCCTGCACTCTAGCCACCAATTGGTCCTGAACACGCAAAGCTGATCAGGACTTCTTCTGGCTTCTTTGTGAGGGCCCTCACTGCCTGATCCGAACAGGCCCCCTCCATCTCCAGCTCCTTACCTCCACCCCACCTCTGCCCATTCTGCACAGACTTTTGAACATTTCCTGGCTGTGCTGTGCCCTCCTCTGACTCCAGGCCACCGTATGTGCTGCTACCACTGCCCAGAATTTCCTCCCCTCCCCCACTCCAGCCTCTTCACCTGACAAAATTCAGCTCCATCTCTGGGAGTCACCTTAGGGCCCGCTGGAGAGAGATGCTCTCCACTGGCCTGAGCAGAACAAGTGGCCTAGGGAATGGTGAGGGTGTGAGCAAATGAACACACAGGTGTGTTCTTTTAAAAGCCTCTATATAAGAAAGTTCAAATAATGTAATCAGGGATTCTCTCTGCTTTAAGCACGGTCATTGAATGGTACCCCGCGACCTCAAACTTAAGGCCTGGCTAGGTTTATGGGGGGTGGTAGGGGAAGACAGGGGTCAGGGGCGGGGGCCAAGAGGAGCAACCTCACCTCCAAGGAGCAGCGGCTGCGTGGGCACAGGAGGGCCGAGAGGAGCTACTCCACATTCAAGGTAAGGAGGGACGACCTTGTCCAAGGTAAGGAGCAGCAGCTGCACTTTGCTGGAGCAGCTGTGGAGATACCCCAAGTCCAAGGTAAGAGAAACCCAAGTAAGATGGTAGGTGTTGCAAGAGGGCATCAGAGGGCAGACACACTGAAACCATAATCACAGAAAACTAACCAATCTGATTACACAGACCACAGCCTTGTCTAACTCAATGAAACTAAGCCATGCCGTATGGGGCCACCCAAGACAGACTGGTCATGATGGAGAGGTCTGACAGAATGTCATCCACTGGAGAAGGGAATGGCAAACCACTTCAGTATTCTTGCCTTGAGAACCCCATGAACAGTATGAAAAGGCAAAATGATAGGATACTGAAAGAGGAACTCCCCAGGTCAGTAGGTGCCCAATATGCTACTGGAGATCAGTGGAGAAGTAACTCCGAAAAGAATGAAGGGATGGAGCCAAAGCAAAAACAATACCCAGTTGTGGATGTGACCGGGGATAGAAGCAAGGTCCAATGCTGTAAAGAGCAATATTGCATAGGAACCTGGAATGTCAGGTCCATGAATCAAGGCAAATTGGAAATGGTCAAAGAGGAGATGGCAAGAGTGAACGTTGACATTCTAGGAATCAGCAAACTAAAATGGACTGGAATGGGTGAATTTAATTCAGATGACCATTATATCTACTACTGTGGGCAGGAATCCCTTAGAAGAAATGGAGTAGCCATCATGGTCAACAAAACAGTCTGAAATGCAATACTTGGATGCAATCTCAAAAATGACAGAATGATCTCTGTTCATTTCCAAGACAAACCATTCAATATCACGGTAATCCAAGTCTATGCCCCAACCAGTAACGCTGAAGAAGCTGAAGTTGAACGGTTCTATGAAGACCTACAAGACCTTTTAGAACTAACACCCAAAAAAGATGTCCTTTTCCTATAGGGGACTGGAATGCAAAAGTAGGAAGTCAAGAAACACCTGGAGTAACAGGCAAATTTGGCCTTGGAATGCAGAATGAAGCAGGGCAAAGACTAAAAGATTTTTGCCAAGAAAATGCACTGGTCATAGCAAACACCCTCTTCCAACAACACAAGAGAAGACTCTACACATGGACACCACTAGATGGTCAACACTGAAATCAGATTGATTATATTCTTTACAGCAAAAGATGGAGAAGCTCTATACAGTCAGCAAAAACAAGACCGGGAGCTGACTGTGGCCCAGATCATGAACTCCTTATTGCCAAATTCAGACTTAAATTGAAGAAAGTAGGGAAAAGCACTAGACCATTCAGGTATGACCTAAATCAAATCCCTTATGATTATGAAGTAGAAGTGAGAAATAGATTTAAGGGACTAGATCTGATAGACAGTGTGCCTGATGAACTATGGACAGAGGTTCGTGACACTGTACAGGAGATGGGGGTCAAGACCATCCCCATGGAAAAGAAAAGCAAAAAAGCAAAATGGCTGTCTGAGGAGGCCTTACAAATAGCTGTGAAAAGAAGACAAGTGAAAAGCAGAGGAGAAAAGGAAAGATATAAGCATCTGAATGCAGAGTTCCAATGAATAGCAAGAAAGCCTTCCTCAGTGATCACTGCAAAGAAATAGAGAAAAAGAACAGAATGGGAAAGACTAGAGATCTCTTCAAGAAAATTAGAGATACCAAGGGAACATTTCATGCAAAGATGGGCTCGATAAAGGACAGAAATGGTATGGACCTAACAGAAGCAGAAGATATTAAGAAGAGGTGGCAAGAATACACAGAACTGTATAAAAAAGAGCTTCATGACCAAGATAATCATGAAGGTGTGATCACTCACCTAGAGCCAGACATCCTGGAATGTGAAGTCAAGTGGGCCTTAGAAAGCATCACTATGAACAAAGCTAGTGGAGGTGATGGAATTCCAGTTGATCTATTTCAAATCCTGAAAGATGATGCTATGAAAGTGCTGCACTCAATATGCCAGCAAATTTGGAAACCTCAGCAGTGGCCACAGGACTGGAAAAGGTCAGTTTTCATTCCAATCCCAAAGAAAGGCCAAAGAATCCTCAGACTACCACACAATTGCACTCATCTCACACACTAGTAAAGTAATGGTCAAAATTCTCCAAGCCAGGCTTTAGCAATACGTGAACCATGAACTTCCACATATTCAAGATGAATTTAGAAAAGGCAGAGGAACCAGAGATCAAATTGCCAACATCTGCTGGCTCATCGAAAAAGCAAGAGAGTTCCAGAAAAACATCTATTTCTGCTTTATTGACTATGCCAAAGCCTTTGACTGTGTGGATCACAATCAACTGTGGAAAATTCTGAAAGAGATGGGAATACCAGACCATCTGACCTGCCTCTTGAGAAATCTGTATGCAGGTCAGGAAGCAACAGTTAGAACTGG
>SJYQ01015600.1:260081-334597 GCA_006410935.1 Redunca redunca | reverse complement strand
TATTGTCACCCTGCTTATTTAACTTATATGCAGAGTACATCATGAGAAATGCTGGGCTGGAGGAAGCACAAGCTGGAATCAAGATTGCTGAGAGAAATATCAATAACCTCAGATATGCAGATGATACCACCCTGATGGGAGAAAGGGAAGAAGAACTAAAGAGGCTCTTGATGAAAGTGAAAGAGGAGAGTGAAAAAGTTGGCTTAAAGCTCAACATTCAGAAAACGAAGATCATGGCATCTGNGAAATATCAATAACCTCAGATATGCAGATGACACCACCCTTATGGCAGAAAGTGAAGAGGAACTAAAAAGCCTCTTGATGAAAGTGAAAGAGGAGAGTGAAAAAGTTGGCATAAAGCTCAGCATTCAGAAAACGAAGATCATGGCATCTGGTCCCATCACTCCATGGGAAATAGATGGGGAAACAGTGGAAACAGTGTCAGACTTTATTTTTTGGGGCTCCAAAATCACTGCAGATGGTGATTGCAGCCATGAAATTAAAAGATGCTTACTCCTTGGAAGGAAAGTTATGACCAATCTAGATAGCATATTCAAAAGCAGAGATATTACTTTGTCAGCAAAGGTCGGTCTAATCAAGGCTATGGTTTTTCCTGTGGTCATGTATGGATGTGAGAGTTGAACTGTGAAGAAAGCTGAGCGCCGAAGAATTGATGCTTTTGAGCTGTGGTGTTGGAGAAGACTCTTGAGAGTCTCTTGGACTGCAAGTCCATCCTAAAGGAGACCAGTCCTGGGTGTTCATTGGAAGGACTAATGCTGAAGCTGAAACTCCAATACTTTGGCCACCTCATGAGAAGAGTTGACTTATTGGAAAAGACCCTGATGCTGGCTGGGAGGGATTGGGGGCAGGAGGAGAAGGGGACGACAGAGGATGAAATGGCTGGATGGCGTCACCGACTCGATGGATATGAGTTTGAGTGAACTCTGGGAGTGGGTGACGGATGGGGAGGCCTGGCGTGCTGTGATTCATGGGGTTGCAGAGCCAGACATGACCGAGCACCTGAACTGAACTGAACTGAACTGAGGGGAAGACAGAAGAAAGGAATGAAAAGTACAAAGAGAAGAGAATGAGCTATTAATGTAAAAGGGCAGTAGGACTAGTTCAGACAATGTTTCTAAATCTAGTGGTTATAAAAGAGGCAGACAATGAAAGAAGATGTTACTGGTGTAGATATAGAATCTGGATAAGTAGTGGATATAAACATAGAATCTGGGAACTGGAAAACCATCCCTCCCACTCCAGAAAGTACATTTCACCTACTCACTCTTGATAAAACACACCATAAACTCCAACATATATTACCCAAGGCTCCTGGACAAGATCACACTCAAACTCTGCTAATTGTCCTCTGATGGGGTGCCAACTTCTGAAACTTCAGATTATTTCACGAAACATGGTGTACAAATACTCTGGGCCATTGGCTCTAAGGATACAATAAAACTATTGAGAGTCTCAGGTCCAGAATAAAGCCCCTATAAAGTTCATATTCTTTAGCTAATGCAGCTTTCAATTATGCTCACCCATTTTCAACAGAAAAAGATGTAATGTTAATCAAACATTTAATTTGCAAGTGTTTTTGTCCATAAATGTCATGTACAAGGAGATATTCAGATGTGATCCACAACCTAATTGCATAAGGATGTCTTATTCGGCAGTGTGTATCTGTGCTGCAGTGAGTAGAGAGGAAAGAGGCAGCCTCTTAGATTCTGATGCTCTGTGAATATCCTTCTCGTTTCAGAGTATGGAGCATTTGGAAAATAAACCCAGTGCTATTTATAATGTTTGGTAACATTCCTGTCTCAACTCAGTTTTCGTAGTAAATATCTTGCCCCCAAAGCAAGTTCTGTGATTCAAAGATCAGGTAATTGGAGGGGACCAATTTGCTGTTCAATTTCTAGTTATTAAATCACAGTGGCGAGGAGCCTTATATGGCCTTACTGCCTAGGTTTTAAATACAGAACAGCCTCCATCTGATTTGGGGGTCTCTGAGAAGGGGTTTCTATCTCTTTCCTAGAGATGGTTCATGATTTTTTTTTTTAAAAAAAAAGGAATCCCTAGGGACTTCTGTGGTGGTCCAGTGGTTAAGACTCTATAATCCCTATGTAGGGAGCCCAGGTTTGATCCCTGGTCAGGGAACTAGATCTCACATGCTGCAACCCAGAGTGCACATGCTGCAATTAAAGATCCCACATGCCACAACCGAGAACTGGGGCAGCCAAAACAAACAAACAGAAACACAACCCCCTCTACAGATGTGTAAAATTTTCTCTAAGGAAGGAGGAATCCCCAAATTTCCAGAGGCTGATGGACTTTATGATCAGAAGGCTGTATCAGCTGCAAGAGTGTGTGATTTCATGACACTGGGTCAGAGACTTCTGGAAAGCAGGGTGATCCAGGCCCTTCCTACCCAGCATGTGGTCCCAGACCAGCAGCATTGGCGTCACACATGAGTTGCTTGAAATGCAGGGTTTCAGGCCCAGATTCCCTGCCCCCTTCCCAGCTATTAAATCAGAACCTGTGTTTTATTAAGATGCCCAGATGATTCATGTGAGCAGCTCTGGTCTAGTTTGTGCCCCACTGAACTCCCTCAATTGCTGGGAAGTCTCTGACCCATTTCATTTTTTGCTGTTCTATGGGAAATAGATGGGGAAACAATGGAAACAGTGTCAGACTTTATTTCTCTGGGCTCCAAAATCACTGCAGATGGTGATTGCAGCCATGAAATTAAAAGACACTTACTCCTTGGAAGGAAAGTTATGACCAACCTAGATAGCATATTCAAAAGCAGAGACATTACTTTGCCAACAAAAGTCCAGCTAGTCAAGGCTATGGTTTTTCCATTGGTCATGTATGGATGTGAGAGTTGGACTGTGAAGAAAGCTGAGTGCCGAAGAATTGATGCTTTTGAACTGTGGTGTTGGAGTGGACTCTTGAGAGTCTCTTGGACTACAAGGAAGTCCAACCAGTCCATCCTAAAGGAGACCAGTCCTGGGTGTTCATTGGAAGGACTAATGCTGAAGCTGAAACTCTAATACTTTGGCCACCTCATGCAAAGAGTTGACTCATTGGAAAAGACCTTGATGCTGAAAGGGACTGAGGGCAGGAGGAGAAGGGGATGACAGAGGATAAGAAGGCTGGATGGCATCACCGACTTGATGGACATGAGTTTGAGTGAACTCCGGGAGTTGGTGATGAACAGGGAGGCCTGGCGTGCTGCAATTCATGGGGTCGCAAAGAGTCGGACACGACTGAGCGACTGAACTGAACTGAGGCCCGGGGAGAAGCAGGAAGAGCTGAGAAGGGGGTGAAGCTGGGAGACGTGGCAAGAGGAAATAGGACTTAACCTTCTGAGCCTCATTTTCCCCATCTGTAAAATGGGAGGTCAAAATACCCACCCTACTCAGGGTTGTTGTGAAGATTATGAATGAGATAATGTAGATCTGGTGCCCAACCCTGGTCCTGACACATACTAGGTGCTCAACTCAATAAATACAAGTTCGCTGCCTACTGGAACCTCACATACCCTGGTGGACAGCCATGCAGACAACCTTAGCCTGCTCCAATCTTGAGCCTTAGGCCTATAGCTCCTAATTCAGACAAAGAAACTGCTATCTGCTGAGAAGAAAAGAAATAAAAGCCAGAGAAGCAAGCAGGACCCCTCAGGGTTATGAGGCTCTCGTTACCAACGATATGGACATCACTCACTCATTCAGGGCACAAAATGAAGAACACGTCTGGAGACCAGGGCTCCAGATCTGATTCTGCTAGGGACTCACAATGTGACCCTGGGCCTCCGTTTCCCGCCTTGTGCCAGGGAGAGGGTAGAATTTATCCTCACCAAAGTCCCTTCTCACCCTATCATTCTCTGATTCTGCCCAGAGATGCAGGGAACAACTCTCGCCAAAAGCTGCATGCAGACTTTTCTCACTTGGAAAATTAATTCAGTCCTCAACATTGCAGTCTATAAATTACTGGCCAATCTGGTTCAGAAATATTAAGGGAACATTTATAAATTGCACCTTCCATTCAATGCTGCGGAGTAAAGATCTTGGGGCCTTCAGATGTTTATCTTCCTTAAAGCCCCAGCTAGAATCAATCTCCCCCAGCCTTCACTGCAGAGAATATCATTTCAAGGCGGAGATGGTATGTCAGGAGATGTTCTTCTCCCTCTCTCCACTCCCTGCTCTTGGGAATTCAGCTCCCCAAATTCAAACTGGAGACTCGGAGTGAAGCCAAGCGAGGGTGGGCAGGAGGGGAGGCGAAGTCGGTGGTGACAGAGGCTGGGGTGGGCCACACTGTCCTGACCCACTCTGGCAGGGCCGAGGGGAGTGGTGTAGGCTCAAGGGCCCTGAGAACGGGCTGTGAAGTTAAGCTGTCTTCCCCAGTAATTGATTTTGACAGTATAACAAGTTAATTCGTCACTGTTTTGCAACTTATTTGAGAATTCATCGGTAAGCAGAGTCCCACAGGACAGCTTGTAATCACTCGTAAACTCAAATTAGGTCTCCCAGTTAAATACCATTGATATCAGGTACAGCTGGGCTTCCACCAGTGACTACAAATGGGCCGCTTTCACCTTCTCTATTACATCAAGGACACGCTCTGGCTGGGGGTGATGGAAGCCGATGAAGGCCAAGTTATGGGCACCATAATTACAGAGCGATCACGCTAATTGGAAATACCTTTATGGGAGGGATGAGAGGCAGAGTGAGTCCCCCATCTCTTAAATACACCATATTCTCTCTCCTCAGTTATTATAATTATGTTTAGGCTCATTGACGTGTCATCATGAAAAATGGAATGAACTAGGAGAAAAAGACTTGCTAGGACCCAGCTCCTTGAGTAGAATTAATACGTGAACTAAACCCCTTTCCAGCCAGAGGGTCTTCTCCATGCTTTATTACAATAGTTTATCAGGAACAGTTATTTTAATACCAGGCCATAAAGACGGTATCAGGTGGCAGCTTTATTTCCCAGGAGTTAAATATTAATTGGCATGCAAAAGGAATATAAAAATGACATGGGGAACAAATATCCCAGCTTCCTGCAAAGTAAAAAGAATTCTTTAACATGAGCATTTCCACAAGAGGGTGCAAATGAGGCTTAATTAAAATGCACTATTATTCCGTGACTTTTCCTCATGGTGGCTTTGATGAGATGGGCTCACAGATGGAAGCGGGGGCCACATCCTTGGAGGCTGACACCTCTCCAGAACACACGGCCTCTCAGCAGCATAGCAGGGCCACCGCCATAAGTGGCTAATATCAGAACAGAGGCCGGGAGGTAAGTGCAACTTTACCTAAGAGCCTTAAACTGTTTTAACTACCGTTTCAATCAAGCCTGGAAGTTTGAAATGTGGCACTAAAGACACTTCTTCGAGAAGCTGTTTTCTTTCCACCCCCAGAGCTAATAAATCCAAAAGGCCTACTTAGGTAAGACAAGCCAGGAGCTGAGGAAGCAGTTTCGAGATCCATTGGAAATATCCCTCGAGGGGAAGAGGGGCTGCCTTGCACTGGGCTCTGGAGGCTCCCCTGCACTGGGCTCTGGAGGCTCCCCAGTGTGGTGAGGCAGGCACAGATTTGAGGTACAGTTCGCAGGGCTGGGACAAGTCCCTCCAAATCCCCAAGCCCTTCCGCAGCTCCAGAGATCCCAAGGAAGGGATGAAAATTGCCTCTGCATGCCCCCAGCCATATCCCCTCTCTGCAGAAGGCAGACATCAAGAAGTCATTGCATCCTGTCTCCTCCTTCCAGGGGTGGCCCCATTCCAGTGTGATCCCCACCCCCCTTTCAAGAAAGAGAAGGTGCCGCCTTATCAGTTCCATGCAATGCTCTGCTAGGGCTTCCCAGGTGGCATTAGTGGTAAAGAATCCACCTGCCAATGCCGGAGACACCAGAGATGCCAGATTGATCCCTGGGTCCGGACGATTCCCTGGAGAAGGAAATGGAAACCCACTCCAGTCTTCTCACCTGGAGAAGCCCACGGACAGAGGAGCCTAGGGCTGCCGTCCATGGGACCACAAAGAGTCAGACAACTGAGCCAACACACACGCAATGAATGGTCTTAACTCAGCGGGGACACATCGGCATCCCTGCTTCAGTTACTAACATCCTGAGATATTTCCACACTGGTCAGTAAAGAGCCATTTACGTGAGCCCTCAAGTCGGTCTCCTGGCTGTCCCAGCCATCCCAGCCCCTTCATTGGACCTCCGCCTGTAGGACGCCCATCCACTCAGCAATTAAAGCCTGGGGCCTGGGGGTGGGTAGGTCAGTGCCCCTTCATCACACGCATTTCCAACATCACCACTCGTTGCCTCCAGGGAGCCCTCTCTGGACCTGCCCCACTTAGAAACCATCTGTCTAAGCCCCTTAGCTCACTCAGAAGCCTGGTGGCACCTCCAGGGTAGCCCAGGCTAGTGTTGTACCCATCCTCGCCATCCTCACCACATGGAAGTCCTCCCTGACTGTACCCCGACTCTTGCTGCTCCTGGGTACCACTTTCTCTGGCTCATCCTGCCAGCCTCATTAGAACCCCGCTGTCCCCTCTCAGCCTTTGGCATTCCTGCAGAGGAGGAGAGCCCACTGCTCAGCAGTTCCTCTTTCTGCTAATTGGGTTTTAATGGTCCTGGGCTCATCGGTTGCCATGTTGGGCTCCAGTCCAGATGGGGAGACTGGAAAAGCAGGAGTGCAGCTTAATAAGGGATACCTGCCGCCCTCATGACCCACTTGCTTCTGACTCAGTGGAGCCCCTGGCCCTCCTGCTTTCCCAGTCCCAGAGAGCCCCACAGGACTGGCAAACCACTTGCCCCAGCCCCAGGCTCTTAAAGGCAGAGAAACATGGGCTCTGCAGGCGCAGGAGTAGAGGATGGGGAGAAACAGAGATCCAGGGATCCCCATTTGTCAGGATCAGGGGAGGATCGACTGGCCTGCTAGCCTTTGAGAGATGCCGGGACATGTCCCAGACCCCCAGGGACTTCTGTGCCTGCTCTGTGCGTAAGATAGAGCTGCTCCTTCTAGAAGCTGGGCGCTCAAGCATGAAACTGATGTTCTGATTTATTTACCTAATTATAGTAAAACAAACAAGCTGGAGACTAAGGCAGATTTGTACTCTTGTTCAAAAAGCAGCCACGCCTCTCTGCCTGGGTTTCTGGGATGCTTGGCAGCAGGGAAGGGCAGGCAAGGATCTGAGCAGGAACCCGGATGAGGCAGATGGGGTATTGGCATGTATTTGAATTCTGGAAACTGGCACAGAGGCAGGGGGCAGAGAGATGGGGCAGGGGGGACAAGAGATGGACAAATAGCTTGGAGGGCAGAGAGATGGAGGATGGCAATGAAAAGATGAGAGGCAAGGGAAATGAGGTGGGGCAGGGGAGAGAGGAACAGGGAGCTAGGGACTGTGGGTGGTGAGATAAGAGATAACAGAGGATTTTCCTGGTGGTCCAGTGGCTAAGACCCCAGGCTCTCAGTGCAGGAGTGCAGGGTTCCATCTCCGCTCAGGGAACTAGATCCCACATGTTGCAACTAAGAGTTCTCATGCTGCAACTAAAGATCTTGACTGCTGCAACTAAAAAAGATTCCATGGGCCAAAACTAAGATTCAGCAAAGCCAAATAAATAATTAAAAATGCTAAAAGATAAAAGAGATGATGTCAGCGAGATAAGGGAAAGGACTGAAGGACAAGAGATCAGAGGGATTGAGATGAGGACAGAGTAAGGGGACAGGGATGGGACAGAAGTTAGGGAGAAAGAGGACAGAGATACAAACACAGGGCAAAGGCCACCCATGAAACAGAGATGGAAGGAGAGCAGAAGGTCAAGAAAAGAGATAACACTCTTGCCCCAAACCTGTTTTCACGGCCCTCAAGGCCCCAAGTCGACCAGAGTCTCTTCCCTTGCAGACTCATCTCCATGCCCCAAGCACCTGCTGCTCCCAGGTGTCCCCCTCCTGCATGAGGATTTCTGTCCTTACCTCCAGATTGTGAGCCCACACTTGTGTACCTTAGTGTCCCAGGTGCCTGGTGCAGTGAGTGAGCAGTGAAGCCTTATGGCATTGAGTTGAACATTGACCAAGACCTAGGAATTATGACAAATACCCAGAGACAACAGCCCAGGGTGGGTGGAGAGAGAACCCCTGGGCCAGCACCTTTGATACCTGGCAGCTGGTTGCCTCTGGCTTGGGCAAGACTACCACTGGTGCCCAGGCTTCCCTGGTTGTTCAGCTGGTAAAGAATCTGCCTGCAATGCAGGAGACCCTGGTTCAATTCCTGGGTCAGGAAGATCCCCTGGAGAAGGGATAGGCTACCCACTCCAGTATTCTTGGGCTTCCCTGGTGGCTCAGATGGTAAAGAATCCACCTGCGATGCGGGAGACCTGGGTTCTATCCCTGGGTTGGGAAGATTTCCTGGAGGAGGGCATGGCAACCCACTCCAGTATTCTTGCCTGGAGAATCCCCATGGACAGAGGAGCCTGGTGGGCTACAGTCGATGGGGTCAAAAAGAGTCAGACACGACTGAGTGACTAAGCACAGCACGGCACCGCTGGTGCCCAGGGCCAACAGTACTGGCTCCCAGACCCCTGGGGGAGGCAGGGCCTGGACTGGGGACTGGAGGAAGCAGAGACACCACCCTTCCAAGGCCAGAGTAGCCAAAGATGGGGAGCCCAGAACGCTCTATTCTGGCTGCAGAGAAGACTGAACGGTCGGGGGAGAAGGCAGTCACCCAGGCCATCCCCAGGCATACAGGCTGAGGCTGATTTCCCGCCACACTGTCCCCTTCCCCTAGCATCCCCAGCCCCTCCCACCCCAGACTGGGAAGGCTTTACCACCCACATTTCAGCCTCAGACTCAGTCATTGATTCATTTCTATATTTCTTGAGTATATTTCTATATTTCTTGTTCCAGACACTGGGGATGGATATACTGGTGAAGGCCCCTCAATGGGCTTACAGGCCACAGGACAGACAGACAGCAGCCATGTAACCTGCTCAGGGTGGGGAGTGGGGCCCCGGTGCAGGGAGCAGGGATTCTGGAGCCTCCTTTTGGTCAGGTGGTGAGAGAGGCCTCTCTGGGAAGAGGACATCTGATCCATGAGGGATCAAGAGGAGCCAACTCTGCAAAGATTGGAGAAAGCTCCTTCCAGGCAGAGAACTCAGCAAGTGCAAAGGCCCCACAGCAGAAAAAGTCCTGCCAGGCTTGTGAGACAGCAGGAGGCCCTCATGACAGATACACAGCCCACAGGGGTGAGGCTGGGATGGGTGGAGGGAGGGAGAGGCAGCCCAGGGCCAGGGTGTGCCAGGTCTTGTCAGGAAGGCCAAGAGTTTGGATTTTTTTTCTAAGGACCATGGGGAGCCACTGGAGGCTTTTAGCCGGTGAAACAAGATCTAACTCATTTACCCAGTGATAGTAATTGAGCACCCACTACGTGCCAGGCACTGCTGTAGCTGTAAGCACCAAGGACTCGTCAGTGAGTCAGAGACAAGTCCCTGCCCCCATGAAGCTTCCTTTCTAGTGGGAGGAGACAGAAAATGAATATAACACATATTCATTACCGTAAAAGACGGTAAGTGCTCTTTGAAAATTAGAGCAGGAGAGAGGGGATCAGCAATGCTGGGGTCAAAGTGAAGTTGCTCAGTCGTGTCCGACTCTTTGCAACCTCATGGACTGTAGCCTACCAGGCTCCTCTGTCCATGGGGTTTTCCAGGCAAGAGTTCTGGAGTGGTTTGCCATTTCCTTCTCCAGGGGATCTTCCCATCCCAGGGATCGATCCCAAGTCTCCCGCATTGTAGGCAGATGCTTTACCATCTGAGCCACCAGGGAAGAGCCCTCCTGCCAGGGACAGGAGGGTTGTAATTTCACAACTACAATTATCCAGTTGACCTTTCTGAGAATGTGATATTTGAGAAAAGACTTGAAGAAGGTGAGTGTGAAGGCCCTCTGTTCTTGCCCTGGAAAAGCCCCTCCAATCTTGAGTGGAGGCTGGACCTATGACTTGCTTCTAACTAATAGAACATGACACAGGTGACTAGCTGGCACTCCATTGTGACGTGTGTAATGTGTTACGTTATGTAGAAGGCTCCCTTTTGCTATATGCACTAGGGAGATTTTTCTCCCTTGCTGGCAGAAGCCAGTTGCCATGCTGTGAGAAGGCCTACAGAGAAGGGCCATGGCAAGGAATGTGCAGTATTGTCACCATAAGCCTCTCTAACACAAGCAGTTTCATTGCACAACTAATTGGCTCTAAGGCAGTTTTGCCATAAAGGGTAAAATAACTGGCTGACAGTTTGGTTTGAATTACAGCAGATATTTTTACATCATAAATTACTTACATCCCACATTAGATTCTGAGTCCTTAAATGACTAACTTTGAGAAAGTATTGTCAGTTTCTCTGAGATATACCCAAATACAACTATAACCATGAATCTACTCACTTTAAATGTATTTAAATATTATTTGTGTTTTCATTTTTCACAATAAAATCCTTAAAATTTTCAATTAATTTTCATGTTTCATTGTGTCCTTTTTAATGTCTTCTATTTCTTGTTATCTTATTTTTCATGGCAAAATTGTCTTACATCCAATTAGTTGTATGCTGAAACTGCTTGCAGCAAAGATTCTTACAACAAAAATATTTAAAACCAGAAGGACACATGGCTAGGAACTGTGGGCAGCCTCTAGACGTTAGCAGCTCCTAATTGACAGCAGGTGAATGGGCTTCAGTCTGATGACTAAAAGAGCTGAATTCTGTAAGAGCTGGAGGGAGCTGGAGAGCAGGTCTTCCCCGGGTGAGCCTCTGATGAAACTGCAGCCCACTGCAACTTTGGTTGTAGCCTCATGAGACCTTGAGTAGAGGACCCATCTAAGCCATGTTTGAATTTCTGACCTAAAGAAATTATATTTATGCCACTAAATTTGTGGTAACTTGTTACAAAGCAATAGGAAACAAAATAAGCTGAGTGTGAGCTATGTGGAAACTGGGGGGAGTAAGTTCCAGGCTGAAGGCATAGATAGTACAAAGGCCCTGAGGCAGGAGAGCAATCTCACAGAAGTCAGAATGGCAGCTGTACAAGGGAACAATTATAGAAGACGAGATTGAATGACATGATAGAGTGACACGGAGGCTTTGTTTTTTGGTGTGATAGACATTTTTGTTAAAATCCCTCTTTGAATAATGAAAAAGTATATTTCAGAGGGGAAACAACTAGGGCAGATAGGTATTCAGAGAAATTAAATGTCCCCTGAACCATAGCTAGGATGGTAAAAAGGTATATATTTACTACTCTCAAAATTTCATGTTTATTCAAATACTAACAAGTTATATAATTTCAAACTAATGGTTTTGTACCTAGATAAATTGATACTTATATTAGGAAACATTCCAGGACTCCTGGAGTTTTAAATGTTTGGAGATTTAAATATCATTTCCAAGCAGCTCCTAGAGATTTTTTTTTTTTTTTTTTAGTATTTATTTGGCTGGGCTGGATGTTAGTTGCTGCATGTGAACTCCTAGCTGTGGCATGTGAGATCAAGTTCCCTGACCAGGGACTGACCCTGGGCCCACCGCATTGGGAGCACAGGATCTTAGCTACTGGGAGTCCTCCTCGAGGTTTTGAGCAGAAGCGGGACCTTGTCTCATCCATGTTTTAGAGTGCATGCTGGCTGCTGGGTGGAAAAGAGGCTGTAGGGGGAAAGTGACTGGACACAGGGCCCAGGTGGGGGTGGCTGCACTTGTCATGGTGAACACAGTGGTCTTTTCCCACCAACAGGCCCTGGATGGTGGGCCCATGGGATGTCTGCAAAGGCTGGGAAAATGACAAAGCCTGGTCCTTGTCCTTAGGTAGCAGAAGCTACAGGTCACAGCCCCAGCCCCAAGGCAGGCTGCAATCCCGTGTACTCCATAAGCACTTACTGTGTGCGAGGCCTGTGCCCTGGGTCACAATTCCTCATTCTGACATTTCTGCTTGAGTTAGGAGGATCCCAGAATGGGCTTGGGGAGATGCTGAGCTTTCTTTGGGGAGCCTTTCTTGATTGGCCCCAAATTTACAGTCTTTCTTATCCTGAAAGCTCTCCACACTTCAAAGTTCCCCATTAAATTTGCATTAGTCAGATTAAAGTCCACAGAGGAAAGACATAAAGAGAATAAAACAAGTATGTCTTATGAACCCACTACTTAGACACTGTGCTGGGAGCATTTATTTCTTAAATGAAGCATGTGATTGGTGTGACTGTCTTCATTTTTTTTTTTCCTAATCAGGAAACAAGCTCAGAAAAGTCAAGTAACAGGCCCAAGGTTGCACAGAAAAACTCCACAGTTGGGATCTGAACCCAATCCATCTGACTCCAAAGGCCCTGTTCAAACCTACCACCATACCAGGCACCTAGTGCTTTGATGGAATACTACTGCAAGAAAATAAAACACTGTATTAAACAACTCCAAACCCCACCAATAACCCACTTTCCCAAGCAATACATAGTGTAACAGCATTCCAGGACAATGGCTGAATTAGGACAATGTCTTAGGAGGATATGGGTTCGTAAAATGACATATTGAATAATTATTTTAAGTGCTATTTTTCATTGTCTTTTATAGCAGGGTCTAGACTTCCCTATGAGACTGGGAGCTCTGTGAGTCAGAGTCTGAGCCTACCACACCAACCTGGAAGTTTTTGAAGAGGCCTGGCAGGCTACAGTCCATGGGGTCGCAAAGACGCTACCAAATGACCAAGCACTTCTCCTTCTAAGACCCCTTCCTGCCCCTCCCCCACACACTCCAGCCCCTCCTACCATGCTCTTCCACAAGCCCTCATTGGCTGGGCTGCATGTCCATAACGATCCCACAGGTTTTGTTTTTTTTNTTTGGCCCATTTTTTGATTGGGTCATTTATTTTTCTGGAATTGAGCTGCATAAGTTGCTTGTATATTTTTGAGATTAGTTGTTTGTCAGTTGCTTCATTTGCTATTATTTTCTCCCATTCAGAAGGCTGTCTTTTCACTTTGCTTATTTTTCCTTTGTTGTGCAGAAGCTTTTAATTTTGATTAGATCCCATTTGTTTATTCTTGCTTTAATTTCCAGAATTCTGGGGGGTGGATCATAGAGGATCCTGCTGTGATTTATGTCGGAGAGTGTTTTGCCTATGTTCTCCTCGAGGAGTTTTATAGTTTCTGGTCTTACATTTAGATCTTTAATCCATTTTGAGTTTATTTTTGTGTGTGGTGTTAGAAAGTGATCTAGTTTCATTCTTTTACAAGTTGTTGACCAATTTTCCCAGCACCACTTGTTAAAGAGATTGTCTTTACTCCATTGTATATTTTTGCCTCCTTTATCAAAGATAAGGTGTCCGTAGGTGTGTGGGTTTATCTCTGGGCTTTCTATTTTGTTCCATTGATCTATATTTCTGTCTTTGTGCCAGTACCATACTGTCTTGATGAAAGCACTAAGACCTTGGACAGAGGCAAGAGAAGGGAACGTGACCATAATGTGCCCACCATCAGAGCACGCCCTGACACCCGCCATGGCACCTAATACTTTGGAGCAGTAGTCAGAAATAGAACATAAAAATGAAACTTTGATGGACACTTGGGTTGCTTCCATGTCCTGGCTATTGTAAATAGTGCTGCAGTGAACATTGGCGTTTAGGATTGACGTATACATACTACCTTGTGTGAAATAGCTAGTGGGGAGCTACTGCATAGCACAAAGAACTGAGTGAGCTGGGATTACCTAGAGGGGTGTGATAGGGGAAGATTAAAGGAGGTCAAAGAGGGAGGAAACACATATATACACATATAGCGGATTCACTTCCTTGTACAGCAAAAACCAATGCAACATTGTAAAGCAATTATACTCCAATAAAAGAAATGGAAAATTTGCTGTATGCCAAATAAGCTAGGAAATTATAGACTGTAAACTACCAGTCTATTCTATTCTGTGATGGTTAAAAAAAAAAAAAGAAAGTCAAGTTTCTCTCTGAGATTGAAACAAAAAGCAAAGGGGAAAATGGCATGTTCCCTATCTTGACTCAACCTCTCACCCCCAGTCAACCTGGATGCCCCCTGCCCACCCTGGCTGGGGCATTTTGGTTGCCCTTGACTGCACATCTGGATATGATGGCCTGTTACTGGGATCTACAGAGGGGTCAGGGGATTGATTAGCTTATTTCTAAGTGGCATCCCCCCTCCACCCCCTCACACCAGCTCCCCAAGAGGCAGTGAGCTGGAGTGGGTGGGGGTGGGTGCTGAGGTGCCCTTGAAGTTTGCTTCTCAGCAACCATCACCCTGGCAGGAGGACACTGCCAAGTATGGCTTAATGGCCTCCTGCTGCTCTTTGCATTATTGATTGCAATCCCTGCTTAGAAGCTTGAAAATGAGATTTTTTTTTTTTCCCTCTATTGATTTTCCCATCTTTTCCACTTGGCAAACACCAAGTTTTCCCCCTTTCTTTTCACTGCTGGGGGTACTTGAGGAGGGCACAATGAGGTGGGGGGCTGTTGGGCTTCCCCTCATCTTCTAAGGGACAAGGGAAACTTCCACCCAGGTGCCCTGCTGCCAAAGGGCTGGGGCCCAGGGCTCAGGAAACATGCCTTGGAAGTGGGGTGACCAGTTGGACCCTACATTTTGTAAAGAGACACCCCAAGTTAATAGGATTTGGGGCTGGAAAAAGCCACTTTGCCCATCTCTCATTTCAGACAGTTCTGAATAGGGGTCCAAGAGGGCAGAAAACTTGATGAGAAGGGCTCTAGGAGATTTGACCTCTGCCTGAGAGCTCCTCAAATCCTAGGAAGAGACTGTCTAACAAAGGGAGGCTGCAAAGTGGGATTTCTGACAGCTCAGTTGCAGGGTCATGAGAGGTGTATGGAAGACAATTCCTTGAGAGCAGGGGACTCGGGGTCAGGGGAACATGGTTCTTAGGGTCCCCGCACTGACACGAGAGCCTGCAGAACCATCTCCAGGCTCCCCATCACCCACATAGATAGTTGTTGTTCAGCAGCTCAGTCACGTCCAGCTCTTTGAGACCCCATGGACTGCAGCACACCAGGCTTCCCTGTCCTTCCCCATCTCCTGGAGCTTGCTCAAACTCATGTCCATTGAATCAGTGACGCCATCCAACCATCTCGTCCTCTGTCGTCCCCTTCTCCTGCCTTCAACCTTTCCCACACAGATACTGGGACTCATCCAACATAATGTTTGTATAGTATTGTTAGAGGCCCAGAAGGAATCTACAGCAATTTAAAATTTTATGCGTCTACTTCAATAATAATTTAAAAAAAACAAACATCAGCAGAACCTGGATTGTTGTGCAAAACCCAGCTGACTGCATTATAACTGAGCACTGCAATGCCCTCCCTGGCCTCAGCCCTGTATTTCTTTGGGGAGGGGCCCCCTTCCACCATGCTTCCAGCCTACTCCCAAGTGGAGACCCCCATCCCCCAAGGGTCCCAGTCTGAGACAAGCCTTTTGCGCTGTCCTCACACCAAACTCCAATTATAGAAACGGCTCAGACATCTAGGCTCCCAGAAGGTGAGGTCTTTCCATCTCCCTGTCAAGCTCCTGACGAGGTAGGGATGTCTCCTGAGCATCACTCCCAGTCAGCTCATCCCACTTTGAGTTGAGGCTCAGAGTCATCCCAGTTCCTAAGAAAAGTCAAACCCCATTAATCCAAGCCATCTTGCCGCCATTTCCCTGCAGGGGAGCTGAAGTCATGGGATGCCCTGTGACCCAGCAATCAGGAGGCAGTGGAGGTCCCCAGGAAGGAGATGAGATGTATGTATCCATCTGCTACCCTGAAGTTGGCTCCAGTTCTCACCCATGGATGAGGGTGGAGCCGTGCTCCCAGGTGGAGCCAGCCTGCTGGCCACCGGCTAGGCAACCTTGGTACCTGTCTAGGATTCGGCATCTTCATCTGTAAAATGGGAAGAGTATCCCCATTTTTCCCCTCTATCGATTTTCCCATCTTTTCCACTTGGCAAACACCAAGATTCCCCCCTCACTTTTCACTGCTGACTCACAGGTTTGATGTAAGGATTAAACGGGTTAATACAAAGTGCTTAGAGCAGTGTTTGCCACAAACTAAGTGTGTGAAGAATGAAAGCTATGACTTCCTCAGTGGGGAAGCTGAACCAGATGGATCTATAAAGCTTCACCCAAGTCTAAGGTTTGATTAAATCTCAGAGACACATCCCTGCATAGCGTTCCTGCAGCTGCTGTTACTCCTACAAACACCACCAGCAATAGTGATACTTAACACCTCTGTAAAGTACATTCACATCCGGTGCCACATCTGTTGCATCCTTAGAGCCTCAGAACAGCCCTGTGAGATAAACATCAATGTTTCCATTTTACAGATGGAGAAACTGAGGCCCAGAGCAACTACAGGACTTATAGGCCTTACAGCTATTTGAGAGTCATTAAAAGGACCAGAATCCAGGTCTCCTGGGGCATCCTCACAGTTTTTCCTGTCATCTCCATGGCATCCTATCTGGGGCAGATGGAAGGATTTGCCTCTGGCCAACAGGGCCTGTAACACCTGAGCCCCAAGAGGCCCTTTTCCCAATAACTGAGGTTCCCACTGTAGGGAAGGCTGCTGTCAAATAGCCTTTTATGGTTCCCATAACCGCTCTAACAAATGTCTTTCTAGCAGCAGTGGCTGGAAGCAGATTAATGTCTCTGTGGTCCTAACACTACTCCAGCCCCTCTGCCTGTCAGGTCATTACTGGCTTGTTTATAGTCATGAGGCCCTTTTCCAGTTTGCTAAGTGGTTTGCATGATAAAGAGACCACAGGGCCTCAGCATTCAAGCCGGCTTTCTTCCAGTGGCAGATGGGGACCTGTCCTTTTCACTGTTCTGGGGCAATTGAGGGTCTGTGCGGTTAGGAGCACGCACTCTGGAATAAAAAATGCTGATATCACTGCTTACTAGCTGTGTGACCTTAGGCAAGCTGCTTTACTTTGTTGAGCCTCAGTTTCTCCATCTGTAAAATGGGCATAATAATAGTTTTTGTGGCTCAAAGATATCAATTTATGTAAAGAACTTGGTATGTACTTAGCACTTAACCAATATGAACTCATATTACCAATTTCCTTATAAATTGTGAGCCCCCAGAGAACAGGGACTCTGAACTGTTTACTGCTTTATACACAAAAGGCACCTACCTGATAAATACATCTTTGATGAACAAATGAAGGATGGAATTTTAGAGCTGAATGGACCCTTGTAGATGGCAGGATTTCTCAAGAGTGAAGCTATCACCACTGGGGCCACGGTAATTTTGTTGGTGGGGGCTGCCCTGTACACTGCAGGGTGTCTAAGCAGCATCCTGGCTTCTACCCACCAGATCCTAGTAGCGCCCTCCCCACCAAGTGTTCCAACCAAAAATGTCTCCAGACGTAAAATGTCCCAAGAGGCAACCTACCTTCCCTATTAGGAACCACTGATCAAATGAAATTATAAAGTCTTCATCTGATAAATGAGGACACTGATGCCCAGAGAGGGAAAATGACTTCCAGAAGTCACACATCAAGTTAGTGGCAGGGCTGGGATTCAAGTCAAGGCATCATAATCCTAAACCCACTGCTCCTTCCGCTCCCCCTTTGTGTTCAAAGTCTGGCTGTCAGGGCCCCTCCCCTCAGGCAGTGGTCATGGGCTCCAAACCAGAGGAGACCAGATGCTGCTGGGCTGCTCTTCAGTCCTTCTGTAAGGGGATGCTGGTCAGGAGAGGGGCTGGGTAATCAGCTGTGCCAAGCCCCCTGCCCTGGTGACACTCCCTGGAGTAGAGGAATTCACCCGCCAGGCATGGGCATCTGAATGAGCCAGGGACTCAGTTGGCCAGGAGTCACCAGGGAGTGGCAGGTGCTTACTGCCGGCTCCAGAGTCAGACAGCCTGGATCCAGTCCTGCTTTTCATGCCCCCTTACCCTGTCTCAACATCTGTATCTGTAAAACGGGATGTTTCTGCATCTGTAAAACGGGAATGACAATGACACCAAGTTAAAGACCCCAAGTACAAGTGTCCTTCACTATCCAAGTCTAATTAAGTTCAGAGAGGAAGCTGCCAGCCCGAGTGTTTATTTATTTTTTGTTTAAGATTTTTAAGATTTTTTTTTTAAATGTAGACCATTTTTAAAGTCTTTATCGAATTTGTTACAATATTTTTATGTTTTGACTTTTTGGCTGCAAGGCATGTAGGATCTTAACTCCTGACCAGGGATTGAACCCACACTCTGCTTTGGAAGATGAAGTCTTAATCACTGGACCAGGGAAGTCCCCAGACTGAGTATTTAATTCAGAAATTTATATCACTCTTTTTTGCTTCTGAATTTGCATAGGCAGGTTTGGATAGCAGGGTCCTGTACCTGGCAACAATAGGAGGTTTGCCATGAGGGTGACGTGAGCAGACCAGCATTTACAGAACAATCATTTTGCCAACAAAGGTCTGGCTAGTCAAAGCTATGGTTTTTCCCGTGGTCATGTATGGATGTGAGAGTTGGACTGTGAAGAAAGCTGCGTGCCAAAGAATTGATACTTTTAAACTGTGGTGTTGGAGAAGACTCTTGAGAGTCCCTTGGACAGCAAGGAGATTAAAGCAGACAATCGTAAAGGAAATCAGTCCTGAATATTCACTGGAAGGACTGATGCTGAAGCTGAAACTCCAATACTTTGGCCACCTGATGCGAAGAATTGAGTCACTAGAAAAGACCCTGAGGCTGGGAAAGATCAGAGGCAGGAGGGGAAGGGGACGACAGAGGATGGGATGATTGGATGGCATCACCGACTCAATGGACATGAGTTTGAGTAAACTCTGGGAGTTGGTGATGGACAGGGAGGCCTGGCATGCTGCGGTTCATGGGGCTGCAAAGAGTAGGACATGACTGAGCGACTGAACTGAAGTTGTTGAGGCTCAGCTGGTAAAGAATCCACCTGCAATGTGGGAGACCTGGGTTCAATCCCTGGGTTGGGAAGATCCCCTGGAGAAGGGAACGGCTACCCACTCCAGTCTTCTGGCCTGGAGAATTCCATGGACTGTGTGGGGGTCAAAGAGAGTCTGACACAACTGAGCAACTTTCACTTTCACTTTGTTGAGTCACATGTAACAACTTATTTACATATAATACCTTAGTCACCTCACACAACAACTCCCCAGAGTAGCCATCATTTTACAAAAGAGAAAAGCAAGGTGCAGAAGCATCATATAATTAGCCAAGGTCCCACAAGTGGACAATGGTGAAGTTAGTATATGAGCCAACCTGCTTCCAGAACCTGTGCTCTTAAATTCAACAGGGTCAGCATTTAGCCCAGCCTTACTGTTGCTACTATTATTATTGTTATTACCATATTCTCTGAGGTGGTGAAAAAGTTTGATCATCCTGTCTTTACGGCATTTACTACTTTGGGGCAAAAACACTGGGGCCAAAAATTCTAATGTTCTAACATAAGAGTCAGCAAAGATTTTCTATAAAGGGTCAGACTGTAAATATTTTTTGCCTTGTGGGCAAGGCAATCCCTGTTACAGTTACTCAACTCTGCTATTATAATGAGAAAGCAGTCACACATACCCAGAAGCAGATGGGTGTGGCTGTGTTCTAATGAAAATTTATTTATAAGAGCAGGCCATGGAACAGACTTGGCCCGTGGGCTGTAACTTCCTATTTAAAGAGAAAAAAAAATTTTTTAACAGTTGATGTTGCTTTATTTTTCCCACATATTATCAATATCTTTGCCCACCATTTCTTTTTCAAGAGGGTCCTTCCTTTAATATTCGTTTGGTGAGCTCTTTGGAGGTAAACGCTCTCAGTTTTTATTTGTCTGAAAATTATTTTCTTAAAGGTAGTAGACTGCCCATTGTTTTATCTTGGCCTGTTGAAGACATTCTACTACCTCTGGCTTCTCTCATTGCTGTCGAGAAGTCAGTTGTCAGCCTAATCGCTATTCCATTGTGGGTGATGCACCTAATTAGGAAGAGTACTGCTGCTGCTGCTGCTAAATTGCTTCAGTCGTGTCCGACTCTGTGCGACCCCATAGACGGCAGCCCACCAGGCTCCCCCATCCCTGGGATTCTCTAGGCAGGAATACTGGAGTGGGTTGCCATTTCCTTCTCCAACGCATGAAAGTGAAAAGTGAAAGTGAAGTCGCTCAGTCGTGTCCGACTCTTACTAGACCCCTCTTTTTTCTCAAGCCCTGGGGAAATGACCCTGGTGATCTGGGGACGACATTCAGGGAAAGACCGGGGTAAAAGTCATTCATCTGATCTCTGGGGCAGTGGACCGCACACCAGAGGATCAACCCCAAGGCTGCCCCCACAGGCAGTCAGGGCCTGGGAAGCCCAGCTTCGGCTAAGGAACTTAGAGACTTGGGTTTAGAAACAAGTGTGGGAGCTGCAGGAACTCTGTCAGGCCTGGCTATCCCTTCAATCAGAGCTTGTGGTGAGCAGTCGGAGAGCTGGGCTGCAAAAACTTCCAAGGCACATTCGCTCAAGATGTTACCCGCTACACTGCAACTCATCTGTGAGCAAACCTCAGCTGCCCACACTTGCCCTGGGAGGAGGGGAAACTGCACCGAAGGTCCACCTTATGGAATTGCCCCCTCCCTCATTACCTACCCCCTGCCCTGCACGCCAGCATAAGAAAGCACCCATAACACTGTCACATGCTGATTCACCTGCCTGTCTCCTAGACTCTATTTTCCTTAAGGACAAGGGCTACCTCTTTCCACCTGGTGTCCCCAGGGTCTAGCCTAGCATCTGCGCTCCAGGAGTTCCCACAGCAAGATACAACCCTGGCCTTTGAAGTCAGGTTCCATCAGGTTCCAAGCTGCACGGCAGGTCACTGCATTTTTTGGTTGTCCTCCCGCCCTCTGACTGTGACCACATTGGGAGAGATTTGTTTATTTTTATTTATTTTTTTGGAGGCTAATTACTTTACAATATTGTACTGGTTTTGCCATACATTTACATGAATCCGCCACGAGTGTACATGAGACATTTAGAGCTGAGAGCAAAAACAGAGAAGTCTGTCCTGCTAATCTTTATTTGCTAAGCAAATGATATTGACTCATAAAAGAGAGTTGCTCATTTCAACAGCAGACCAGCCTCAGTGGGTTATGCTCTCCCCAGAGAAGCCCCAAAGCTACATCAGAGACCCGTCATCTCCTGTGATCTAGACCATCCAGGGCTCCTGCTTCCTAGTCAGGGCTGTGACCTGGAGCCAGGAGACGTGCATGGCAGAAACGAGGGGAAACCTCGGTGATTTCCTTTGGCGCAGCAACAGCAAGGCAAAAAACAATCCACGCTGTTCATCCTGCTGCCAGTTATTCAAAGAAAGCTGGTTCCAACTCCAAATTCCTCCCTGCCCGTAATTCTTTTGCCGATGAGGTAATATGTGTCATCTGCGTGCCCGATGCTCCAAGAATCAACTCGGTTTATTGGGTAATTAGTGGGACACATGCAGCCACCCAGGGGCCACCAGCCAAGGGAAGCAGTGAGCACAATCAAGGCCTAGCACCATTCTCACGCCTGAGTCCTGCCAGATGATGCCTTGCATGCGTTCTGGCCTCTGGAAGCCCTTCCCTGCCCTTCCCAGCTGGAAGGGACCTGCACCTTCTCTGAGATTTCAGCTCAGTGCTGTGGTCCCAAGCACCCTGCCCTGGAGTTCCTTCAGTGCTTGGGCCATCATGCCTACTAGAATACAGGTGAAGGCACCTGTATGGGCAGGGACTTGCTATCCATCTGTAAATCAACAGAGCCCAGCTTAGCAATTGTCCTCCACCCATAAGGGCTTCCCTGGTGGCTCATATGGTAAAGCATCTGCCTGCAGTGCAGGAGACCCGGTACAATTCCTGGTTTGGGAAGATCCCTGGGAGAAAGAAATAACAACCCACTCCAGTATTCTTGCCTGGGAAATCCCATGAACAAAGGAGCCTGGCAGGCTACAGTCCACGGGGTCACAAAGAGTTAGACACGACTAACTCTTTCATTCTCCACGCATAAAGCAAATTCTGCTCTTCTGAGTCAGAAAGAGGCCACGTGTCAAGGCTTACCCATGTGTAAACTTTCTAGGCTTTGCTTTTTCTTATTGTTCAGGACTTTGGCTCAGAGGTCCCCTCCTCAGGGAGGCCTCCCTGACCACTCTGCCTCCCTCACTCTAACTCATTGCCCTGTGGTATTTCCTTCATACCAGCATTTGGAATTACCATATTTATTGCTGAGCTTATTCATTATCTCCCTCTCTAGAAAGTAAGCTCTGTGATTACTGCCATCTCCCCAGCACCTAGAATAGGCACACAGTAGCAGGCATCCAGTACAAATGTATTATGACAGTGAAAGGTACTGAGTGAGTGAATGAATGAAGGGTGACTGCAATCAGTGCTGTAGGTCCGCTTTCCCTAAGCTATCTCCCTGCTGGCTCTCATGAGAACTGTAGGAAGCTGTTTCACCTCTGACCTGCTCCCAGGGCAGTCTTTTCAAGTCACGCAGGTCTTAGGCAACTTGTCCTTAGACAGCATGTCCGAGGCATGCTGCAGAGCCAGGGTCCGGAAAAAGTTTCCCGCTTGCCCCAGCAGTAGGACCAGAACCTCATCTTCCTGACCTGCCCTCGCCCCGTTGGCCCCAGCTCCCCTGTCCCACCCTTGTCCTATACACTCTTTGATTTAAGGTGGCGACTTTTCCAAGGGAACAGCAGAACCTTAATAGGAAACCAGCCAGGGCTGATAGATGACACAAAGTTGGCACCAGCCTCAAGGTCGGAAGAGGGGAGCAAGTCAGAGGAGGATTTAGGGGCTTGCTTCCTGGCAAGACATGTGGACATGTCCCCGAGCCATCAAAGACAGATACATCCTGTGTAGTCCACCCAGAGATGGATGGTGAGGCCTCTGGCGTGAGCAATTTATTGAGAGCTGGTCAAATAAATTTAAGGGTCTGGAATTTCAGCAGAGTTTCAAACCCCCTCTTCCCTGCAGGGGCCCTCATGGGAGGGTGGGTGATGCAGTGGGCTGGCCCTGAGAGGCAGCGCCTTTCTGCAGCAGGCAAGCTGTCTCTCATCTCCTGCAGCCTCCAGGACTCTAGCTGTCCTCGGCATTTGTGATAAATTAGATTCACCTCCGTGCTCCATATGTCTATTTCCTGCCATCAGGAGTGCATGTCCCCATGCAAGGTGTAGCACCCTAGTTCAGAGGCTGGAGCTGCTCTGTCACCCGTCCTTTCCCACACAGACCCAGAGCTTTCTGGAACTCAAGGTCCCTTTCCTGAGTGTGTTGTCAGTCAATGCCTCTCTGTCCTTCAAGGCCCATTTCAGTCTTTATCTCCTCCAGGAAGACCTCCATGATTCCCCGGGAGGACACAGGCTATAACCTTTGGGCCCTATTTTGTGACATGTGTGTTAACTTGCTCTTTTTTCCCCTAAAGATGCTTTTATCTTCTTTCTTTTTTTCTGGCCAATTGCATATGGTGATCTTAGTTCCTCACCAGGGATCAAACCTGCGCTCCTTGTACTGGAAGCACAGAGTCTTAACAATTGGACCACTAGGGAAGTCCCTTAATTTGTTCTTTATGGCCAGAATGGGAGAGCAGTCTGTGCCCTTGCTGCGCTCCAAACTGTTGCTTGTAATATCCTCCCCACTTTCCTGCTTATTCCACACACCTCACACCTGGCATTGTCAGACCCATAGAAGGTGTTCCATAAACATCTGGTAAGCCAAATTGAAAGAAATGAGCAAGTCAGTTTAACACAAACACATTTTTTCCTTCATATGAGCTTGGGTACTGGACAGGTGGAGAAGTCTTTTTGGCTTTGCATGGGGAGTATTCAAGCATATTTCAAAATGCAGAGAAAATTAAACCAGTGTATTCATCAAACAAATCTTAATTTCCCCTATTTTTCTACAGATATTTTTATTTCAGAATAAAGCATTACACAGCTGAAAGGCCTCGTGTATCACTCCCAAATCCCTTCCTCCTCCCTCCCTGAGTATAGTCTGACTTTGGTGTTTATCATCACCATGCCTGTTTTAATGCTTTTACTACATCTGAATGTACCCATAAATAACATATTCATTATTTTGCATGTTTTAAAACTTTATATAAATGATATCATATGGTATGCATGTAGCCCTCTGCAACTTGCCTTTCTCACTCAATATTATATATTTGAGATTCATCTGAGTAGACAGGTATAGGGCTATTTCATTCCTTTTAACTGCTGTGGAGATCCCATTGTATGAATATATTAGAATTTATTCATTTCCTTCCTGAGGGACCTGGAGGCTATTTGCGGCTTTTTACCTTTACAAAAAATGATGTGGGGATCCACATGTTGGAGAGGTTCTCTGGAGCACAGGTTTTCAAACTACAAGGAGTAACCCAGAAGACAGTCATGAAATCAATATAAAGGGTTATGACTACTATTTAAATAAATTAAATAGATTTTTAAATATCAATGTGTGGGTATCTATGTTCTAGGGCACAATATGAAATGTGTTTCCTAATATAGGTTGTGATAGAAAAAATATTTGAGAAACATGTTGTGATGGGGTTAGTATTACTTTCATTGTCATTGTTTAGTCAGTAAGTTGTGTCCGAGTCTTTGTGACCCCAGGTACTGTAGCCCACCAGGCTTCTCTGTTGTATTTCCCAGCAAGAACACTGGAGTGGGTTCCCATTTCCTTCTCCAGGGGATCTTCCTGACCCAGGGGTTGAACCTGTGTCTCCTGCATTTCAGGGACATTCTTTACCAGGGAGCCACCTGGGAAGTCCCTGTATAATTTTCAGTTTTGTTTAAAATGATCAAATTCCTCTCTGAAATGGTGTTGCTGGCTCACACACTCACCAGCACTGTAAAAATGTCCATATTTGCCTGTATCCTTACTAACACTTGGTATTATCAGAAATAGATTTCCCCCAATTAGTTGGGTGTAACAAGGCGGCACCTCTTAGTTTCAATTTGTATTTCCTTGATTATCAGTGAGGTGAACATCTTTTTATACGCTTGCTGCTGCTAAGTCGCTTCAGTCGCACTCTGTGCGACCCCATAGACGGCAGCCCACCAGGCTCCCCCATCCCTGGGATACTCCAGGCAAGAACACTGGAGTGGGTTGCCATTCCCTTCTCCAATGCATGAAAGTGAAAGTGAAGTCGCTCAGTCGTGTCCGACTCTTCGCAACCCCATGGACTGCAGCCCACCAGGCTCCTCCGTACATGGGATTTTCCAGGCAAGAGTACTACCCATCAGAATATCTTTTTTCCTATGAAGCGCATGTTTCTTTGCCAGTGTTTGAATGGTTGATCTGACTGATTAGTAGAATTCAAAAAATATTCTGGATACTAATCCTTTGTGGATTACATATATTGTGAATGCCTTCTCCCAGGCTATACCTTTCCTTTTCACTTTGTTTTGTCAGTTCTGATATCCTGATTCACAACAAGGTAAAAGGGAGCCCAAATCAGAGAGGCCAACTCTAGGACAGGGTGAAAGCTTGGGCCTTTCTGCATCTCCAGAGCCCTGAATAAAGCAGGCCCCTAATAAATGCTTGATGATTATAATATAACTGAGTAGATACTTCTATCAGATTCGTCTAGCACAATGATGGGCTTACAACAAGGGCTCTGTGGTGACTTAAAGAATCGAGTCAGGGTGCAGGATAGGAAAAGTCTCTTGGGACTTCCCTGGTGGTCCAATGGTTGAAAATCCGCCTTCCAGTGCAGAGGATGTGGGTTTGATCCCTGGTTGGGGAACTAAGATCCCACATGTCATGGGGCAACTCAGCCTGTACACTGCAACTAGATACCGAACCCACATGCTCTAGAACCCGTGCTCCACAATAAGAGAAGGCCATGCGCTAAAACAGAGAACCTGCATGCTGCAACAAAGATCCAGTGCAGCCAAAAGACAGAAAATTCTCAGTATCCCAGCAGAGAATCAGGAGGAGGGCATCTTCACTGCAAAAAGAGCACTGGCTTTGTGGAAGGATTTCCAGCAAGATGGCTGTAAAGTATGAGTTGATTTATCTCAGAATTCAACTTATGGCCAATGTTCCAGGAAGCAAACTTGGGTCTCCAGTAGGTACCTCTAAGCATCTTGACTCCTGTCATCCCTGTGAGCTCACAATAGCACTGTGATTCTTCATATTTTACAGATGGACCCATAGAAAGTAAATGTCACATCCAGGTCAGCGAATGCAGGGGCCAAGGCAGAGCTGGAACCCACACCCCCTGAACTCCACCTGATAAAAGGTTGGGACCCAGAGCAGTGGGTATTCATATTTTGAAGCCACAAGATCCTTACACTCTCAAACATAGGGGAATAAGCTGAACCATCTTGGGGAAGAACCTATTAACTACCTCAAGCCACTTGTAACTCCAAATCTCTCTCTATAGAGAGAAATGTGTTTTGAAATGAAATGTTTTATAATGTGTTTTAAATGTGTTTTGATATATATATATATATATAGAGAGAGAGAGAGAGAGAGAGAGAGAGAATGTATGTATATCAGGAATATATATATTCCTGAGATACATAAGAGATGAAGGACAAAAATCATTCAGCAGGACCTCTGAAGAGAAACAGGAATGACAACTTACATCATTCAAAGGTTCACCTGCCTGGGTTGGGAGTTCCTTGGGGCAGAGGCAAGGTCTTACTCACCTCTACGTGCCCAGGGCCTAGAACAGTGTCTGGCACATGGAAGGGGCTCAAGAAGTATCTGCTAAATGAAAGGGTAGATGGATGAATGAATAAATGGATGCATGTGCAGATAGACAGATGGATGGAGGAATGAGTGAAGGGATGAATAGATGAATAGACAGATGGAACGATGGACAGACGAATGGACAAACTGAAACATGGTCAGAGAGATGCTTGGGCTTCAGAGAGTCACAGAGGTAGTTGGGCGTCCCTGGTGGCTCAGGGGGTAAAGAATCCGCCTGCGATGCAGGAGACCAAGGTTCAATCCCTGGGTCGGGAAGATCCCCTGGAGAAGGAAATGGCAATCCACTCCAGTATTCTTGCCCAGAGAATTCCATGGGCAGAGGAGCCTCTACCGTTCATGGGGTCGCAAAGAGTCGGACATGACTGAGCGACTAACACTTTCACAGAGAGATGCATAAATGGATGGATAGAAAGACGGACATTCTTGGGCTTCTCATCTGAAAGAAGTCAAAGCAGAGGATTCGGTCCCAACAGAACCCATCAAGTAGGCAGCCAAAGCTACGAATCCTATACCGTTGCTAAGAGAGCTGTTCACAAGGAAAAACGAGTGGCATTAACTGCAAGAAATAATTGCTTCTAATTGGGCTGAATTATTCTGGCCATATAGTAGACATATTTTTATAACTTTATTAATTATTCAATTTGAGGCCTATTACCCAGGCTGCCAGAATGGACTTTCCTTATTAGATGGTGACAGATTTCTCGGCTCTGCCTCCGCCCTTGCTGCTACATCTCTTTTGGGTGATTGCCGCCTGCCTTGGGGCCCCACTGGTGTCTGAGGCCTGGAGGTGGGGGGTCAAGTGGTCCCTGAGACGTCAGCTGGAAGTCAGAGGTCCTGGGAGCCAGTTAGGCTGTTCTAGATGTTTCTCCTGGCCATCACATCTGCCTCCCCTGCTCTGGCCAGAGAGGCAGACAGGTATCAACACATCCAACCTGGCCTCTGTGGGTCAGCCCCTGCCCAGATCCATTCTCTAACTCTGAATCACGGCAGTCTCCCCTCCCCCAAGACATCCAATCTGCTTCCCATACCATGCCTAGATAGCTTGCTTCAGTTGCCTGAAGTCAGGGACAGGAGAAGGATAGTGTGGCCCAGCTGGCCTGGAGAGACTAGCCAGGACTGGAGGGGCAGGTCAGAGCCCCCAGCATGTCCTCTGTTCCCTTACCAGACCTTGAGTCCAGGTTAGTTAGGAGAAGAAGGAGTTTAAAAGTTGCTCCCAGTCCACAGTGCAGACTCAGCTGATGCAAAGGGAGCCGAGGAGCCCCTGGTCCATGCACTCAGGCCCAAGCTCCCTGGACTTCTGTGTGAGAGCACCCCTAGTCCATGCACTCAGGCCCAGGCTCCCTGGACTTCTGGGTGAGAACACCCCTGGTCCATGCACTCAGGCCCAGGCTCCCTGGACTTCTGGGTGAGAGCACCCCTGGTCCATGCACTCAGGCCCAAGCTCCCTGGACTACTGTGTGAGAGCACCCCTGGTCCATGCACTCAGGCCCAGGCTCCCTGGACTGCTGTGTGAGAGCACCCCTGGTCCACGCACTCAGGCCCAGGCTCCCTGGACTTCTGGGTGAGAGCACCCCTGGTCCACACACTCAGGCCCAGGCTCCCTGGACTGCTGTGTGAGAGCACCCCTGGTCCATGCACTCAGGCCCAGGCTGCCTGGACTGCTGGGTGAGAGCACCCCTGGTCCACGCACTCAGGCCCAGGCTCCCTGGACTGCTGTGTGAGAGCACCCCTGGTCCATGCACTCAGGCCCAGGCTCCCTGGACTGCTGGGTGAGAGCACCCCAGCACCTGGCCCAGCCTCTGGGTGCTCCCACTCTCCCCACCAGGCGCTCTGCTCTAGCCACACGGACCTGCTTGCCATTTGGTACTCTTGCTTCTGTGGGTCTGTGCCTGGAGTAGCCTCTCTTTCCATACCAGACTATCAAAACGTCCAATCTCATCCTTCTTTGAGCTCTGGTTCCACTGCCTTCTTGGCATCCTTCCCACTTTTCAGCTGGTTGTGACCTCGCTTTCTTTAATGGACCAGTCTGACTCCTGGCCTCCCATCTCAATCCTTGGACAACGTGGATATGTAAGAAGCTTTGGAAGATCAAGGGACGTGGAACTGAACACTCCTGAACATCTACCCCAGAACGCCACACTCCTCCCTGGTCCAAATACCACCACTAGAGCATCATCTGGAAGAATGAAAACATGATATAAAGGGAGAGCAAATCCTCTGGATCCCAATCAGCCCCAGGCTGAGCGTGCAGGGTGCCTGCAGCATGCAGGCCCTGGGGTCACGGTGAGAAGGAAGAGCTGGGCCCTGCCACAGAAAGGTCTCGGCCTGGGGGCTGGAAGGAGAGCAAACACACAATCAAACAGCAAGTGTCCGGGGTGGCACGGACCACACTGGTTATGTACACACAGTCAAGGTCTATGGGGATCAGGGCCTGAACTGGGCTTCAAAGGCAGAAGCGCAGTGGGTCAGTGGATAAAGGGAAGCTAGAAGAGAGGAAGGGGTGGTTGAGCAGGGGTCGTGGGAAGGAATTAAGGCTGAAAGCCTGGCAGGCATCAGACCCAGAGGGGCCCTGAAGGGCTGGGTAAGGAACTGGGCACTTTCAGGCAGGCAGAAGGGAGCAGGGAAGTGACCGGACCCAGGTTTGCATTGTAGCTATCTCCCCGCCTCCTAGGGGAGGGGTTGGAGAGGGAAGGCAGAGGACCCTGGAAAGAAGGGTTAACCAGAGCTGCGAATGTGGTTGCCAGAGACTGACGGCCTGAGTTCGAATCCTGGCTCTGCCACTGACTTGCTGTGTGCCCTGGGGCCAGCTACTTAACCTCTACAAACCTCAGTTTCCTCAGCTGAAAGATAGAAATAGTAATAACAAACGATAATGAATAGGACAGTATGTTTAGTCAGTGCTGGATAGGAGTTAGGCGAGAATCTAAGTATGAAGCCAGCCCAGACCTCTCTCCCAGTCAGTCTCAAAGGCCACCTGCTCCGCAGTTCCGCACACACTCAGGAACAGCTGGCTGACCTTGCTGGTGTCGCCCAGTCATGTCCAACTCTTTGCGACCCCATGGACTGTAGCTCGCCAGGCTCCTCTGTCCATGGGATTTTGCAGGCAAGAATACTGGAGTGTGTTGCCATTTCCTTCTCCAGAGGATCTTCCTGACCCAGGGATCAAACGCCAGTCTTCTGCACTGGCAGGCAGATTCTTTCCCTGAGCCACCAGAGAAGTCCTGAGTGACCTTAGAGCATGGCTAAACCTCTCTGGACCTCTGCTTCCTCCATTGCAAAACAGGAGTCATAGTCCCCAGCTCACGGGGCAGGGGAAGATGAAATGAGATCATCACGTCCACGTCCGGCATGGTGCTGGGTGCACAGCAGGTCTGGGCTGACTGGGCCGGAACTCAAAGTCCTCGGGGGTGGGGGTGGGTCTTGGAGAGTGGGAGCTGCATCAGCTGGCTCCTGACTCCAGAGGGAATGCACTCCTCTCTTCCCTATCAGGCTTCCAGGCCAGTCCCCTGGGCTGGTGGGCATGGGTGGGAGCAGTTCGTGATTCCCTTCCCCCAGGAACTGTGTTTCCCATGGAGACCCAGCCCCTGCACCCACCCTGGCAGTACAGACCGTGTGTGTGTGTGCATGTATGTAGGGGGGCGCACAGCGTCCTTCCCATGCCTGAGCGGTGTTCTGGAGGGGCAGCGGGACTGCCTGCCAGTCCCAATCAATGATGCCAGCTTGGCTGTTGTCCCTCTGTTCTGCTTTTGTCACATTTGGGATGGGTTTTCCCAGCCTCCTTCCTCTCCTAGTCCTTGAGACTCACTGCATGTCATTTATTTATGCATTTTGTTCTCAGGGAGCCAGATGGCCAGAGCTGGGGTGGGCAGAATGTGCCTCCCACCCCTGGCAGTGATAGCCCCTTGAACAGGCAGTTCACACACAGACCCTAGGCCACCCGGTTTCCAGCTGCTTCAGGTGCAAAACCTGACGTTCCTATAGGCCACATGTGCCGAGGCTTTGCTGACCCCTGGCCCTGCTCAGAGGGAATGGACTGGTCCTGTCATATCCCCTGGTCTGACAGTCAGAGGGAGAAGAGCCAAAGCCCTGAGATGCCGCCTTCTCCCAACGAGCAGGAGGAGCAATGGTCCCATGCCCCCTCTGCCCCCATGACTTGCCTCCCTTGGACCGGGAAGGGGGCTGTCTCAGCAGGTCTCCCCTCCTTTCCTTGTGGGCATTGTCACAAGAGAGCAAGCTGGTCCAAGGGTGGAAGGAGGGTGGGAGGACCAGCTGTCCTCAGTCCTGGGGTTGAGGGTCTCCACAGGCTTCCCCCTGCCCAGCCTCATCGTCACTCCCACACTTGTCTGGACCCCCATGAGAGCAGAGCACCCCCAGCATCTGCTCCCCATCATTTCCCATTCTTTCTGACAGGCACTTTTGGAAGAAACGAGCTCTGGAGGAGAGGAAATCATCCTCTTCACCAGCTTCCAGGGCAGAGCCATGGCCAGGGTGTCTCAAAAAGAGAGAGGCAAGGGGAGGTGGAGGTGACATTCGAGGACAGAGAGATGGAGAGGCCAGCAGATCTATCTTCCTGCTGCCCTTCCCCTGCAGCCCACAGCACCCCCAGGACTCGGGATGGGGCTGGGTTGATCTCTCTTAAATGTATTTACTTATCTATCTGCACTGGGTCTTAGTTGAGGTACACAGGATCCTTAGTTGAGCCATGCAAACTCATTATTGCACCTTGTAGGGTCCAGTTCCCTGACCAGGGATGGAATCCAGGCCCCCTGTGGTGGGAGCTCAGAGTCTTAGCCACTGAACTGTCAGGAAAGTCCCTCTTAACCCTGCTCAAGTCTCCTTCAGCCTCTATCACAGACTCCTCACAATTGAGTTGGCATTCACTTTTCCCAACTTCCCACCCCCAGCGCCCACCCCCAGTGGCCTGGGGAAAGTCTGATAGACCCAGATCAGATGCTCACCAGCTGTGAGGCCTTGGGGCATCATTTAACCTCTCTGTGCCTCAGTTTCTTCCTTCAAAATGGGACACAGCACCCACCTGGTTCCTTCCTTCCTCCCAATATGGCTTTCCTGAACCGTTTGGCCCCCCCATCTCCCACTGAAGCCAGAACTTTCTCTCCCAACTCTTCCTCCTCCCTCCTCTCGGTACCGGTGGGTCTGGCTTCTGTTCACAGCTCCTCGAGGATGGGGGCCATGCCCCCCTCATCCTAATACCCACCTCCAGCCCCAGACCCCCGAGGTGTGGGCCTCTGAGTAGTACTCAATACATGCGCATTAAATGGAACTCAAGGGACAGAGAATACAGAGCCAGCAGAGCGCTGGCCCAGCTACTGAATACCTTTTCTGGCCCAGCTACTGAATACCTTTTTGTTTAAAATTAGGATTCTGTGGTGAAGAGCAGCCCCTCTCATGCAGACCTTGAAAAAGCATTTGCTGCCACGTCCGCAGCTCCCTTCTGTCCCCGTCATGGTGCCTGCGCCCCAGCGTGCACTGACACGGAGCCCACCGGCCCGGGGAGGCCCACGGGCACACCAGATGCCAGCAGAAGGCGGCCCAGGCGGTTCTGCCAGGGGCCTCGGGCTGGGCAGAGCAGCACGCGGGAACAGCGAGTGTAATTGCTTTTTCGGTGATTCATCTGAAGTTGCTTTAACCTTGACAGCCGGCTTCGTGTAGGGAGAAAAACACTGAGTGAGCGGCAGCCTCCGGGTTGGCAGGACGCCCCTCTGCGCCCCTCCCAGAGGAGGCAGCCAAGGCTCCCCAGGTGCCCCCACCTGGGGGAGGCAAGGGTATGAGTCACTGTCTCCATTCAGGGCTGCCCACCACCCCCACCCTCAGTCCTTTCCAGGTCCTGGAATCCCAGGAGGGCTATGCATGGAGGAGAGGGGTGTTGGGAAAGAACAGACAACTTCTAGAGGTCAGCAGCTGGAAGGCATGAAGGCCCTTGATTAGGCGAGATGATGCTGGATTTTCACTTTGTAGAAACATGGCATCCTGGGATTTTTAGACCTGAAATATACATGCTGACTTCCCATTTTATAGATGGGAAAACAGGCTCAGAGTAATCACTGCTCAGGTAACTAATGTGCCATTACATGGTGAAAATTTTAACTCTATAGCTTCAAGCGTGCATGCTAAGGTGCTTCCGTCATTTGCAACACTATGGACTGTAGCCCGCCAGGCTCCTCTGTCCATAGGATTCTCCAGGCAAGGATACTGGAGTAGGTTGCCATGCCCTTCTCCAGGGGATTTTCCTGACCCAGGGATCAAACCCGAGTCTCTTATGTTTCCAGCATGGGCAGGCAGGTTCTTTATCACTAGCGCTACAAAAGTCACTCCAACAAATGATGCTGGGAAAACTTGATATCCACATGCAGAAAAACTGAAGTTGGACTACTTTATACTATAAGCAAAAATTAACTCAAAATGGGTCAAAGACCTACTTGCATGAGCTAAAACTATTATAAGATTTTTTGACAAAAACATAGGAGGAAAGCTTCATGGCGCTGGATTTGGCAATACTTTCTTGGATATGACATCAAAGGTACTGGCAACAAAAAAGATAAATTGGACTTCATCAAAATTTAAAAGTTTTGTGTATCAAAGGGCACAACAGAGTAAAAAGGCTAGCCATGGTATGGAGAAAATATTTTAAAATCACATATAATGCATTAACATCCAGGATATATAAAGAACACCTACAATTTAGTACCAACAAGGCAACCCAGTTGAAAATAAATGAACATTTCTCCAAAGAAGATATATAAATGGGCACTAAAGTATACGAAAGGAGACTCAACATCACTAATGATTAAGGAAAAGCAAACCAAAACCACAATGAGATACTACTTTACTCCCATTAGGATGACCATTATATTGGGTTGGCTAAAAATTTCATTTGGGTTTTTCCATAAGATGCTATAGAAAAACCTACATGAACTTTCTGGCCAAACCAATAACAAATAAAAATAGAAACTAACAAATATTGACAAGGCTATATAGAAATTAGAACCTTGTACTTGGCTAATGGGAATGTAAAATGGTATAGACCCTGTGGAAAATAGTACGGTGATTCCTCAAAAAATGAAACATAGAATTACTACATGCTCCAGCAAACCACTTCTGGCTACCTATACAAAAGAAGTGAAAGCAGGAATGTGAAGAGATATTTGTACATCCATAGCGGCATGGTTCACAATAGCCAAACGGTACAAGCAACCCAAGTGTCCGCTGATGGGTAAAGGGGTAAAGAAAAGATAGTATATACATACAATGGAATATTATTTAGCCTTAAAAAGCAAGGAAGCTCTAATCCATGTCACAATATGGACGCAAGTTTTAGACATTGTGCAAAGTGAAATAAGCCAGTCACAAAAGGACAGATCTTATATAAAAATACGTGGTACCTAGAGTCATCAAATTTTGAGAGAAAATAGAATGGTGATTGATTGTAGCTGGGGGGTGTGGGGAATGGGAAGTTAGTGTCTATATGGGTAGAGATTTTCAGCTGGGGAAGATGAAAAAGCACTGGAGATGGATGATAACGATGGTTGCACAGTCACGTGAATGTCCTTAATGCTACAGAACTGCACACTTTAAAATGGCTAAAATAGTAAACTTTATGTTATGCATATTTTCATACACACAAATCCCTGGCACACAGATATTGTGGTTTGTAAAGGACTGACCTAGAGAGTCCCTGGCTAGTTGAGGAGTATGAGTGTATTTCTGAGCTGGTAAATGTTATATTTTCATTTGCAAGAATAGTTGAAAGCCAAGTCAGCCAGGGGTCCCCCACACCATTCAAGATAGAACGCATTTGACTTGGCAGAGGCTGCTCTTGGTAGTGGCCCAGCTTGGTTCCTGCTGCCTTCATTACTCAGGCCTGCTCTGCAGTTCTGTCTCATGCTGAGCATCAGGCCTGGAGGGTGGGCGGGGTGGGGGGAGTCAGTTTCCACAAATAGTGAGAGACTGTGCAATGAGTTTTTACTCTCCTGCACTCTATGCACATGGATAAAACCAGTTCAGTAGAATCTAAGAATATGGGAGACTACGGAGAAAGCAGAGGCGGTGGGCCTTCTCTCCATGTCTACCCCTGCCATCCTCCCTTCTGGGGTGGCCTGAAACCCAAACCAAAATGCCACTCTATACCCAGAATCCAAACTGCAAAGCACCTTGAGAAGGGAGGCAGAGAAGCAGGACCCAAGAAATACAAGAATTAAATAATACAGTGAAGGCTGAAATTTCCAAGTTGATTCTTGGGTATCATTTATAAAAGTTAACAGGGCATATTTAATTTAGGAATTGGCTCACGTCCTTCTCCTTACAGCTGAAACCTCATAAATGAAATATACTGGACCATTGCCCAGTGCGGAAATAAAAGTTATGAATAATGTTTCTATCTCAATCATTGTCAGTGCTTTAATATTCCTAATTACTTTAAAAAGCTAGATATTCAATATGGCAAAACTTTTTTTCTTTTTATCTCCACTTGTGAGATTAGTGCAATTTAATAAGAGTCACTCTGTCGTCTTTATTCAGTGTAAACTGACATTTCATCCTTTTACTCTTCATTATTATATAGGATGGAAGTTTATGACCAAGCATACAGCCACTCCATTTGCCCATATTGGTTCATCTAACATCTTGGAATTATCCATAATAGCTGACGTGTCTACCTACCAGAAAAATCAGCATCACCTTATTTCCTTTATGGAGCAGAAAGAAATTCATCCAGGCTTTCAAGAAATTAGGCTATGGGGTTATATGTAAAAGAATGAAAAGTTCCCCCCAATCCTACTACTGGATTCGTCTCTTTCATGATTATCAAAGTCATAAATCCCTTGGCAACCACAGAGGGCAGGAGCAGGCAGATGATGGATCTTTATAATCCTCCCTGCCACTTCCAGGAACTTATCCTAAAAAGAAATTGGAACACGTGGGCAAAGATACAAGTGCAGGAAGAATCCTTGCAGCATTTTTACGCAGGACCACAGCCCCTTATCCATAGGTCCACAACCCTCAAATCTCTAAAGAATCCAAAGGAATTTTTTTTAATTTTCCAAAATTCATTTAGAGGCACAATCTTTGTGGAAGCCATTTGTGGTTATACATCATCTATATGTCACTATAAGTCATCGGTTATATGTCACTTCAGAAATGTTACTATGTTTCATCCCAAGGTGTTGCCCAAACCCCACTGGAGGCATATGTCATATATGATCTAGTCACCATAAACTTTCCTGAATTCTGAAAAAATCTACATTTTGAAAGCAACAAGGAACAAAGATATTGGATAAAAGATGATGAGCCTAACATACTGAAAAATCAGAAACAGCCTAAATGTCCATCACCAAGAGACTGGTTACTTTTAGTAATCCATCGAATGAAATTCTATAAAGCCACTTAAAAATTTTAAGGGAGATTCATGTTTATTGATAAGGAAATGAGTATATGATATAAGTTGAATTTAAAAAGCAAGTTACAGAATAGCACATTTGATCTAATAAAAATGTGTCCTCATCTAGCTTTAAGAGCAAATATGCAGACAAAGAACAGGGAAGGCGACCACTCAAAGGCCAGAAGAGGTTCTCACTGGGTGTATGGGTTTAACTTTTTGTCTATACTTTCAGTGCCATTTGAATTTCCTTTTAAACATGAACAGGTACCAGGTAGTGCTAGTGATAAAGAACCCACCTGCCAATGCAAAAACATAAGAGGTGTAGGTTTGATCCCTAGGTTGGGAAGACACCCCTGGAGGAGGGTATGGCAACCCATTTTAGTATTTTTGCCTGGAGAATCCCATAGATAGAGAAGCCTAGTGGGCTACCTTCCATAGTGTTGCAAAGAGCCAGATACAACTGAAGTGAACTCAGCACACAGCATACAGGTATGTTTTTAGAATCAGAAAAAAACACCAACAAGAATGATGCCTTTGACTAAATAAAAAATCCAAGCTTCCCTGCAAGTATGTCACACGTATAGACATGCAAATGAGAGACTCCATTCAGAAATCTCCAGATACTGCGCTGATGGAGACACCCATCCCCACTGACACGGGCCCAATGAAGTCCCTAAGGCACCACAGAGTACACACAGGCAGACAGGTGTCCAAAGGCACAATAGCAAGGAGGGTCAGCTTGCTTGGAGTAAACAAATTCACAATTTGTGTCCCATGGCTGATTCATCTACTTCCACAACAATATCTCAGGGCCACATCTTTCAAGCAGATCCTTCCTTCCCCTGTGAGCAACTAGGTTTTCTCACCAAGGACCTGTTTCAATCTCAGGCTGGATTAACAGAGGCTGAGCATCCAGAAGGAAAGAGAGCATAATAATTACATGTCCAGGCTTAGGTTTTTGCTTGGTCAGTAGTTCTAGTTTCATCATTTACTAGCTGTGTGTCCCTTGAAAGTTCTTTAACCTCTCTGTATTTCAACTTTCTCATCTGTAAAATGGGGCTAATAATAATTTTCATATCATAGAGTTGTTGCAAAGAGTAAGTGAGAAGATGAATAAAGTACCTAGTGCATAGTAAAATTCAATAAAGGGTACCTATATCTATTATTATTTTTCCATATGAGCTTGCATCTGTGGTCAGATCTAGGAACAACAGTCAACAGGAATAAAGGCCACAGCCAATGGAGAGAAACTAAATAGAGAAGGAAGTTTAGACAATGTCATACAAGAAACAAAGAAGCTTTGCTAATAAAAACTGGGGGAAAGGAGGTGATTGCTGTCTTCTATACCTGAAGGCCTGACCTGTGGAAGGAGACTGATATCATCTCTACCGTTTCAATGACTACCGTCAATTGCTCTAAGATGACTATCTGCCCACACACAGTTTGCTGTCCACTGAGCTCCTTGGGAGAAAGTACAGATATGGGAAGGATGGTCATGGAGATCCAACACCCAGCCCTGGCCTTTATCATGGGTAAGAACCAACTCGTAGAAGCTAGAGACAGATTTCAACTTAATAGAGGGAAAACTTTTCCATAGTCAGAACGTGCTTCTGTAGGAAACAGTGAGCTCCTTGTTCATAGAGGGATTCAAGCAGTGGTTGGAAATTTCTTGGCAGGGCATCTAAATGGTCAGTGCTCTGAATGATTTTGAGAATGGGAATCTATGAATTCCCTTCACTCAATCCTCCCATCTCTCAAAGGAGAAGACTTTCTGTGAGTTTAGGAGTATGTGCCTTGAGTAGATGCAAAGGTGGTGGCTCTTGAACCCACGAGGGTGGATTTACTGAGGAAACGGGTTGTGAGTTGCTCGGCACCAAGTCTGATGACTGAATTGGGAATGGCAATTGGGCGGCTTGGGTTCACACTGCAAAGTAACAGGGCTACATGCCTGGTAAACACACTCCAGACACAAGATCTACTCTAAACTGCCTAGTCCTGTTGATCAAAGGCAGCTGCCCTTCCATTTCTTTCATTGGACTGGAATGAAACCCGAAGTGACAGACTGTCTGAGAAAACCCTCCAGGTCCCACAGCCACCACAGTCCAGAAACAGTGAGCGTCAAACACACTCGTGCTGAATGGTGATTTGTATGCACTCAGGACCTGGAGACTCATGCTGTATTTCAACCTCCAGCAGACCGCCCTTGACATTATAATTTGGCAACAGCAAGCAAACCTGTCCCAGAAGGGTTAACCGAATCTGAGTTAGATAGCTCCTCATCAAAGATTCATTGTAGGCAAAGTTACACAAAGCAGAACAAAGATAAGAGGGGGAAAAGCTCTCAAACATTTCAGCCAACATGTTTCTGGTGCTCACAGAAAGACTGCTTGAACACATTTCTTTATCTTACGTGTCCCCCAGGTGTACTTTTCATTGCCTGGGGGAGTCCCTGCCCTGTTTCTCAGCACAACTTACCTCAAAGCAGGGAAATGGGTGGAATGAAGAAGATAGTACAGTCAATGGAGGTCCCAACACATCAGAGAGAGTCTCTGGAGTACCCCAAACTGACCCTGGGCTCCCCAAGCCTAGAGAACCACCCAAACAAGGCCCAAACAAATCACATCCGATAGTTTGCTTTGCCTGGTAAGTTCCCATAGACTGGACGGACAGGGAGACTCCAGTCAAGGCCTTTGGAAAAAAGGACCATAACAAGATGTCAACCCAGCAAGGGCACCATATTGGCCCAGTGTGGACCCAACATTCCTTCTTCAAGTTGTCATGACCGTTGCAGAACAGGGAGGTGGCTCCCCAAGACAGGTCACCAATAGGGGTTAGACCCCGCCTGGATCAGCTTAGCTATGTAACCTACTCGAGTCACACACAGAAAGACACCCTATCCCAGCTCAAAGCGGGAAGGAAACTGGGCTTCAACACTAATCAAGGACTCTTTGGAATCAAGTAAGACCATGACGTTAGCCAACCATTGATCCCAAACAGTGCCACTGGAAAGAGGGCTGTCTGTGAGGACGTAAGGGAAATGAGCCAAAGGGGAAGCATTTGCCTTCAGCTGGACTCTTGGCAGAGAAGCCCCCCAGCACTCGGCCTCCAGCCCCACACTAGACATGTGTCTGTGCTGCCGTGGGTCACTCGGTCAGTCCAAGAGCATCTGCCTGCCTCGTGCTCACTAGAGAGCCTCCCCCAGGGAGTGTGAACAGTCCGCCCAGAGAGATGCAAGAACACAGTAACCGCCCCCTACAAGCATGCCATACTTCTACCTTTGGGGAACACAGAGGCATCCCAGGGCCCACCAGTCTCATAAATCAGTCCCTGGAGTTGCTGTGAGCACCCACTGAGCCTTCGAATCAGCCACGCTGAGGCCCAAACCTTGACTACTGTGACGTCCTGGGTCGACACCCATGGGTGGCATCTCAGTCTCACTTTAAGCCTCAAAGACCTTACTCAGAGGTGTTTCATCCATCAAAAGTCAGAGTTGCTGTGAACACCCACTGAGCCTTTGGATCAGCCAAAGATGACCCGTAGATGACTGCACAGTTCCCCCCCAACACACAACATGCAATGCCCCTCCGGACCTCTACCGTGCCCCTAGAGCCCTCCACCCCAAGTACCATCATGTAGGCATGCTTCCTCCCCGATGCCCACATTTGCCTAGGCACCCCAAGCCCAGAACAAAGAATTCAGCACCCAACCACAGCACAGTCCCTCCCCAGCCAGAGCTGTGGCCCCACCCAAACCCCAAAGACCCCAGACTCACCGCTAGAGCAGTCAGGCCCTCCCCAGCCGGGCTCACAGTGGCAGGTATCCGGGGAAACGCAGCGGCCGTGCACACACTCCTCCGTACACAAGGCTGTGGGAGGTCAGGAGAGAGGGAGGAAGAACAGGACCAGTGTGAAAAACAGCCATCTGGTCAAGGAGCACAGTCCACTTTGTGAAGATGCTCAGAACGCATCTCTGGCTTCAGGGACAAGCAAGCTACTCCTGACCTGAGTTATTTAATTAACTCTGAAAAGGATTCAACAGGGTGTGCTTCATCTCAGCCTTGTTTCCTAAAATGAAACTCAAGCCTGAGAAATGGCAGCGTGGTGACTTTTCAAGAGTTATTTCCTCCAAAAAAAGGAAACACTCATTTTTGGCTATCAAACTAGAAGATGTCTTAAAAAAAAAACAGCTGATGGGGATGGCAAGAGTACAGGAATCTGGACAGTACATGCACGTGGACTCTGATCTCATAGAATATACATAACAAGTTTTAAAAAAGAGTATTTCCTCCAAGGTTTAACACTAGGAGACCCTCCACAAAGCCCCATCCCTACATCCCCACCCCTGTTCTCTTTCCCCATCAGCTCAGAAAATGACCCATCTTTTGGTCTCCCCAATTTCTTTCTGCAAAGGCCCCCACGTTTATCAGGTTGCCTGAAAAGAATCTGTTCCCCTCACGTTTTCCCCACCTTTCTGCCCTCCTCCCCAAATGGCCCTATTTTGGGGCTCTCAAATGTCAGCAAATCTGCAAAGTACACAAATGCTGAGGAAAAAGCAACAGCTAATTATAAGAAAGTAATTAAGAGAGACAGCCACGATGATGATAATTGTAATTAGAAAGTGCCTGGCAATTTCTTATCACTCAGTCAAATGCTACAGCCTCCTGAGTTGGGAGGCAATAGCAGAATAGTTTCTATCAACTACCCCAGTGCTGAGAAGGCTTATTGGCAGCAGTCTGAGGAAGGGAGATTATTTCTCTCTCCCTATGACATCCACATTTTCTCAAGGTCATCCATTGCTCCTGAGAGATCTGCCCCACCATCTAATCCATCAGTGAGGCATTACAGAAACCTCCTTGGCCACCCCATCCCCCCAGTTTTGTAAGCCTGCGAAATCAATGGCTACCATCAACACTCAGTTTTTCAGAAGGGATCTAGATGAAGCTTTTTTCCTGACAAGCGACTAGACATCTTCTCTCTGCTTGGAACCGGCCTGGGCCGGGGAAGCAGGTGGCCCCCAGTGGTGAGCTGAGAGGACCTCCACTGACCTCCAAACACCCACCCTGCTTCCACGCCCACTGCTTGGCTGAACGCGAGCGAGAGGGTGCTGTCAGGTTAGACAAGAAAGTTCATTTTGTGGGGGGTGGGGGGTCCTCTGCTTGTGTGCCTGCTCAGTCGTGTCTGACTCTGTGACCCCATGGACTGTAACCTGCCAGCCTCCTCTGTCCATGCGGATTCTCCAGGCAAGAATACTGGAGTGGGTTGCCATGCCCTGCTCCAGGGGGTCTTCCCAGCCCAGGCACCAAACCCACACCTCCTGCGCCTGACGCACTGACAGTGGATTCTTTACCTGCTGGGCCACCGGGGGAGCCCGTGGGGTCCTCTGGCCCCTCCTGAATACAAACCTTGGCTCTGAAGCTGTTGCCTTAGCTTTACCTAGGCCTCCTGGCAAGGCAGACCCCAAAGGACCATTTCCGATGCCCCATTGGTTCGTAGTTTGCTGACAGCCCACCCTTGCCAGCCTGGGAGGTAGTGTGTCTGGGGGAAGCCCTGGCCCTTGAGTCCTTCCCCTTGGTACAGATGGCTTTCAGGCAGAGTTCTGGTTGTGCTCAAGACTTCGCGAGCCCCTCACTTCACAGCTCCTGGGCAGTGGCTGGGGCCTACTAGCTAACCCACCTCTTATCTGAACCCTGACCTCAGTGGCCAGTTCCACTTAGAGCCACAGTGAGCTGCTCACTCAGTAGCTAACAAGACTCCAGTCAGTCATCCCTGCTGCCTGGTTTCCCCCACTCCCTCCGCATTTGCTAAACAAGCTCAGATTCAATGTCCCCACAGTACACCAGACACCATACCCTGGTTCCCCATCCCAGCCCTGTCCTCAGCGGCTCCCTCTTCCCTCAATCCCACCCCCTTAGGCTGAGGCCCCACTTGTTTCCATTCCTGGGCCCCTCACCTTCCAGCAGACCCTCCCGTCAGCTTGTCAGATGAGCCCAGATACCTCCAGTCACCTTCTGACTGCAGAAAGCAGCGCCTGGATCCCTGCTCAGGGGTTCTGCTGCAGAAGGCGAGGGCAGGCAGTGGACCAGGGAATTTGTCCCATGTTAGGTCTGAAAGGCACCTCACAGAAAATCCATCCATCTGCTTCATTTTATCCATGGAGGAACTGAGGCCTGGGGGTCTGGGATCCCATGAACTGTGTGATCCCTGGTCAGGGAGGAAGGAGCTGGAGGAGGAGGCTCCCAGAGACAGAGGCCTCTGAAGGCTGAGGGAGGCGAGAGGCAACCACAATCAAGTGGCCTTCATGCCGCATCCAGGCTGGACATCCTCTCCCTCCCAGAAGGTTCAAGCCAGAGAAGCTGTGTCAATGTGCCAAGTCCCCTGCGGGCTGAGCAGGGGCTTGGAGAAGCTCAAGGGAGAAAGGGCAGAGACTAGCCAGTGCCCTGCCAACCCTCGCCTCTCTGGTCCTCTGACCCTAAAGACCTAAGCCCTGGCCTTTGTCCTGTACCCTCTCCTTCCTGCAAGGGAGGCACCTTCGGGGGCTCTGAGCAAGCTCTTCCATTCTCCCTTCCAGAGACCCTCTCCCAGGGACCCCCAGGACTGCGTGCTGAGGACTTCCCCCAGCTCAGCCCTGGATCCAGGACCCAGGCTCCCNTCTGTAAAATGGGGACAATAATAGTATCTACGTCATGGGCTATTGCAAAGATTTAATGCAGTAATACATAATGAGTGTTTAGACCTGGCCTGGCCCCCAGTGAATACCCAATAAACAGGACCTGCTACTACTAATTCTCTCTCACACACTCACCGTGGGGTCTGGATCCCATGTCAAAGATAGCTGATGGTGCTCACCACTTGGTGCCAATTCCTGTGTGCTACTGGTTTCTGAGCACCCTCTATGCGCCAGGCTTCCCCACATGCTACCTCAACATCTATCACAGGCCATCCACACAGACCTTGAGAGAGTTACCTCTGTCAGTACCTGTCTCTCCTTTACAGATCTCCAGCCCCTGGGGGACAGAGGCCGCTTTCAGTTGGGCTTTTTAAAGCTCTCATGATGCCTGGTACACAGTAGGTGCTCAATGTCTTTGGGTCCCAAGGAGAGAGCACCAAAGCAAGCATGGAGAGGGCATGGTTGTCTTTGGTTTCAGAGGTCAGTCCCAGGGAAGTCGCCATATCTCTAGACCCTGCCTCTCTGCTCAGGCTACCGCTGGACCTGTGGGAACAGGATGCTGGGTGATCGTAGGGATGGTGGGAGCTATAGAACAAGCCCAGCTGTAGATGTGAGGAGACCCGGGTTTGTGTCTACCAGCATCCATCTCAGTGATATCAAGCAACTCACTTTCCTCTCCAGGCCTGTAACTTCCCCTGAAATTCAGATTAGACCAGAGGTCTGAAGTTCCATTCACTGAGAGTCTCCAGAAGCTGTCATCGCCCGTTGTCCTCCAGGAAAGGCCTGGACTACTGCCAGCGCTCTAGCCCCACTCGCTGACCCCCAAACCCCATCCTCTTCCCACGGTCTTGTTTTAGTCACTAAGTTGTGCCCAACTTTTTAGTGGCCTCCTGGACTGCCGCCCAGCAGGCTCCTCTGTCCATGGGATTTCCCAGGCAAGAATGCTGGAGTGGGTTGCCATTTCCCTCTCCAGAGGATCTTCCTGACCCAGGGATCGAACCTGAGTCTCCTACATCAGCAGGCAGGTTCTTTACCATTGAGCCACCAGGGAAGCCCTTCCTATGGTCTAGTAAACCTCTACTTTCAGTCTCACAGGGACCCATGGTGTCTGTCCTCCATTCCTTTGAAAAAGGCACTGGATGAAGAGCCAGGAGACCCAAGTATGAATTCAGGCTCAAGCCACCTGACACATGAGCCTGGGCAGGTGGCTTCCCCTTCTCTCATCTATAAGAGCATTAAAGCACATCACCCTTAAAGGCTCCTTCGACTGCTGACACTCCCCTGATGCTGTGACTTCACCATGTCACAGGAGCTGAAAGCTTGAAAGGCTTACTCTCGGCTCCCAGTCCCAGTTACCTGGGTCAGCAAGGCCAGGCATAGCCTCCATCACTCAGCTCCACCAAGAAGCTGAGAGGGCTACAGCCAGCCCAGTCTGCACAGCTATGGAAGGTGAAATATTTTCCCACCAGAACCTCCCTACCCACACAAGGTTCCTCCTGACTGGCCCTGCCATTTCCCCAATTAGCTTGGGTTGATCTGGTCTCCCCAATAGAGTGTGAGCTCCTTGAGGTTAAATCCAAAGTCATAAACATCCCTGGAACTTACCATGCCTCACAGTTACTCCTTGAGTGGCTGTTGGTGACCCTGTGCTTTGCAAGGGAAAGTTACAAGACTGGGGAGAAGGACCAGGATGCAGAGAGTGTGGAACCATGACCTATAAGGATCATGTGAAGGTTGGGGCTTGTTGATGGTGTAAGTGTAGCCTGGAGAAGCAAGTAATGAGTGGGAGGCAGGTCAAAGTCAGCTGACAGGCTGTCAAAGAGAAGTGAGAGCCACTCGGTCCCAGACAAAATAGGAACTCAGAGGCACATGTGACAAAGGGGGAGATTTCAGCCCAACTCAAGGCAAGATTTGCTATTACTTGGATGGCTCAAGAGTTCAGAGGCCTCCTTCTATAGGTAGGTAGCAGCCCATTCCTGGGAACATTTCAGTGGCGTATAGAGGACCTACAGAAGCTGGAGGGCAGGGGTCGGATTCTCAGGCCACATGCTGCTGCCACCTATTAGAAACAGATGTTTTGTTGGAGCACAGCTGTGCCCATTCACTGACATATTGTCCGAGGCTGCTTTTGAACTACAAGGACAGAGCTGAGTCCTCACCACAGAGACTGATGGTGAGCAAAGCCGAAACTATTTGCTATCTGATTCCTCAAGAGGGGATGGAACCCTCCTGCTCTAGATTTCCCAATCTGGTAGGAAATTGGATGTTGGGACTCTGAAGGTCCCTTTCCCCCTTCTATACTTCCATTATTCACTCATTCCCTAGTATGACCAGATGGTAAAACAAAGCCCATAGTGTGTTTAGGATAACACCCAGTGATGCCCAGTCTCCTTTCTCAAGTGGTCCTCTGGGTCCCCCTGAAGGTGCAAGAGGCTGGGAAGCATAACCCTCAGCAGCCACAAAGGCTCACTTGACCCTTTATTTCTGTCCTCTCTTTTCCTCCTAGAGGGACAGGGAATATGGACAACCTAACAACCACTCATGCTGCAATTGCTTAGGTGGATACTAGTGGCTATGGTAAGTGGAAGAGGCCAAATATAAGTCCTCCTTCTTTGCTGGACACTGACTATCCATTGTTCCACTTCATCCTTGAGGCAGGTATTGGGTTGGCCAAAAAGTTTGTTTGGGACCCAAATGAACTTTTTGGCCAACCCAACAGTTTCCATTATCCATTCTCAAGCCTTTGTAAATAGTTTTATTAAATCCTCCTCAGTTAACATACCATCTGTTTCTCACCAGGACCTAGCTGATCCAGTTGCCAAGACAAGGTTTAAACTCACATCCATGTGATGCTAAAAGGTCTGCCCTTAACCTCATGCTCCACCACCACCTGGACCACAGGCTGAGATAAGTTTGTACCAGCGCCAAATCTGTCACCAACTTAGCAAGTCCCCTCCCTCCCTCTGGGTCTTAGTTCCTCATCTATGAAATAAAGGAGCTGAATGACATGATTCGAATGTTCCTTCCAGCTCTGGGAGTCTAGGGTTTGAGTTTTTGGCTCACTGATTCAAGCCAAGTTTGAGAAGAATCCATTCCACAAATGTAGATGCAGGGCTCGGCATGGGAACAAGTGTGCTTCGAGGTACAAAGGCAAGGCCAGAGCAGCAGTCCTGGGCCGGGTTGGTATAAAGCAGCCAGCATGGGGATCTTGGCATTGAACCAAAGGGTCTAGGTCAGACTTGGGGTCTCCTCTGCAAAGGAACCCCTGAGTCAACACTAGCCCTTCCCTGGTTAAGGCTGTCTCTAGCTTGTGATGAGCCCTCTGAATCAATCCCTCAGTCCTATTAGTATTCCATGCAAGTCCCTGAAGTGTTCATAGTAATATATTTTGCCTGGTGGTTTGCAAAGGGTCTTCTAGTTAATGGAACTATAAAAATTACTTACATGAAAAGGTCAAGATAAATAAAGAAAACTTCCATGCTCCCTGGCCAGCTAGCCTGATACCCAGCTAGGACAAAAGAAGGCTTGGGAGCCAAGGAAAGGAGGTGGTAGCCTCCCAGAATTCTATAGCACACAGCTTCCAGAGTTTTCCACTAACCCCATTTTCCCCGGTGTTTCAAGGCACATTGATCAGCCCTCCATCAGCATTCTTGGCTGGAGCCTCAGATCAGGCTGTCATTTGATTTGGCTTGGAGGTAAAATGACCTACATCCAAACGGGCCTAGGTGCCAGTTCCAAAGCAACACACTTAGCATGTGTGATCCTGCCGTGGCCAAGGTCACATAGCATGTGAGGGTGGCAGGGGTGGTACTTGTGTGTCTGTGTCAGGGAATCACCAAAGGAAGTTCTAAAACAATTCATCAGATGTGTATCATTCATTTCCTCTCCAGTTACCAGCCTGGCACCCCTTCCACGGCCAGAAAGAGCCAAAACAGCTGGTCAACACATCTAGAGTTGCTTTTAATTGTTGCAGTCACCTGTGGCTCTGAGACATGAATACTCAATACTCAATCTTTTAAAAAAGAAGCATTTCATCTGCAGGGCTGATAGGATGGAAGGACATGAAGGGCCAAACGCTCTCCTGGGCTGCGGCCTCCAGGTCCCCTTTCTTCCCAATGGGTGGGTGGAGGGGGGGTTGGTCCTAGGGAGGCTCACACAGGACCCTGGGGTGGGTAACCAGGGGCTTGTCACCCCCACTCAACCAGACACATTGGCCCAGAGCCACTCATCTTAATTCAGTGGTGCCCTAGCTGAGTTTTATCCTTTGGCCTCTAGCATCATCTAAAAGCCCAGGTCCCTGTCCTGCCATGTATTAGCTGTGTGTCCTTGAGCCACTTATCTTGTCCTCAGTTTCCTTATCTATAAAATGGTTGTGAACTTAGAGTTAATTCATGCAAAGTGCCTAGAACCAGAGGTTGGTTATAATTGCTGTTGGTTGCTTTTGTTTTTAATGCTACTGTTATTAAGATTCCTTTTCCCAGGACTGGCCAGGGCAGCTGGGATGTGTGGCCCCAGAGTATCCTGAGGCTCATTTATGGCTCAAAAGGTATAGTGGCCTGGTTTCTAATTTACCGAGGCAGGGAGGGGAGCAGCCGAGCACTGCGAATACTGCATAGACAGAGGGTAGGAAGGGAGGAGACACAGTCCAGGTTCAACTCACTGGTGAATTATAATTTACCCAGGGGAGCACCATCCACACCCCTTTCCTCTTCCATTTCTCAGAAAAGAGGAGCACGGAACACAAGGAGGCCCCAGGCTGCCAGGCTCTTTCTCTCATGGCAGACTAGCGGTTGTACTTTTGGGGGGAAATGTGAACTTGGGGGTGGCACCTGCAGCCTGGGGATCCTACCTGCTCCCTTTGCTTATTCATGCAAGTACCCACCCTCACCTGCCTTCCCCTGCTGTATCCTGGGCTCCCCAGGCAGGGCTTATGCAGAGGAATCCAAATTGAGGAACTGGCCAAGTCTTCCCTGCCCTTGGGACTTCCAGGCAGTCAACACTCCTCCAGTTTGCTCTTGATCCCTCCCCACAGAGCCCCTCTGGCCCCTAAGAGCCTGGAGCACCCCCTCAGAGAGCTGTACACAGAGGAGCAAGGGCTCAGCTCTGATTTCCACAGGCCAGGAGCATGAGGCAATGAGAGAATGGACTCGGAAGAGAGTCTGAGAATGCTACTTCCTAGTTGTGTGACCCCTAAGCAAGTTCCTTCACTTCTTTGGGCCTCAGTTTTCTCATCTTCAAAATGGGAACAATGGGAACTTCCTGGGTGGTTCAGTGGTTAAGACTATGCTTCAACTTCAGGGGGCACAGTTTCAGTTCCCGGTAAGGAAACTAAGATCCCACATGCTGCAAGCCCAATAAATGAATGAATAAATAAATAAAACCTGCTCAGTCACTGTCCCATGGTTGTTAGGGGCATTAACGAAGGGAAAAAACACTCTCAAAAAATTTAAAATAAAAAATAAAATTGGGACAATGATCCTCTCCCACAGAAGTTGGTTGCAAAGTTAAATCATCAGGATATATAAACTGCTTAGAAGAGTGCCTGTCACATAAGATCCACACTATATTATGTCTTTCGAGATCATCTACTACATTCCCCTGCCTCTGAGCACTCACTCAACCAGAAAGCACTTATTAATCACCTACTGCATGCCAGACACTCTGCTACGTGCTAGAAATACCTGAAGCAAGCAGCTGCAGTCCCTGTTTTCTTATCGTGAGAGTGGGGGAGGGAGACAGTGAGTGAGCGAGCGAGGGCACTAAGATGTCCCTGGAACCACAGCAGTTCGGGGTGGGCCTCTGCAGTTCATCCTACATGCCAGCACGCAGCCCGGTACCCAGCAAGTATCCCATAAATATACACGGAAATGACTGAGTGTCTGAATCTGTAAAACATCTCTCCCATCTCCCAGCGCTCTGCCCATCTCTAATGTGGGCCAAGCTGGTTAGGGTTGAAGATGTAACTCAGCTAAGAGGCCAGGACAATGCCAAGTCCCAGGTCTTCCCATGGTGGGACAATGAAATGCCCTTTAGAACAACTCCAGGGACTCTCCAGCTTAGAGTTAAGGCTTGTTCCAGCAAAGTTCAACAAGGATTTCCGTCAGGTTTGGGCCCTCACATTCTAGCCAGGAGCCCTGGGGGTCACTTATCATCAAATCCCAGGATCAGATCACAAACTCCCCTGGGCTCCTGTCTTGTTTCTACACTAGTCACCCCAAGATATTAGCCTGCCTCTCAGGGCTTGTCTCCACATAGCTTGAGTGAGTGACTGACGTCGCTCAATCGTGTCCAACTCTTTGCGACGACCCCATGGCCTGCAGCCTGTAGCCTACCACGCTCCTCCGTCTATGGGATTTTCCAGGCAAGAATATTGGAGTGGGTTGCCATTTCCTTCTCCCATTAATAATTGTTTATCAGTTAAAGTTGCTGGGTGGCTCGGATGGTAAAGAATCTGCCTGCAATGCAGGAGACCTAGGTTTGATCCCTGGGCCTGGAAGATCCCCTGGAGGAGGGCATGGCAACCCACTCCTGTATTCTTGCCTGGAGAATCCCCATGGACAGAGGAGCTTGGTGGGCTACAGTCCATGGGATTACAGAGTCGGACACGACTGAGCAGCTAACACTGAACTGCCAACTTGTCAGAATGTTCCTATTGGGTTTGCAGGTAAAACAACATGTGTGGCCCCTGGGCCTGACAGGAGCGCCAGCGTGACAGTCAGTTCCCACGACCAACCCTGCAGGCCCCAGATCTGCACGTGGACACTCCTGGGACCTTCAGCCTTCCTCACTCGGTAAAGGATTTTCCCAGCTGAGCTGTTCAAACCACCAATCCGGCATTCCTGCAAGGAGCAACAGCTTTTCAACTTGTTAATGATGTTGGAACATACGGCCTGAGTCAGCAACCCCCAGCACACGACCCAAGAAGATCTTTTTCTGGGCTTTTGTTGTTTTGGTTTTTTTTTTTTTTTTCCCCCACCGTTTGACAGATGCCAGGCTTTCTCCAGAAAGACACATTCCAACTGATTTATTTTTTTCCTTTGGGAAATTGATCCTCAACGCCTACAAGGAAAGCAAAACATGGGGCTTGTTGAGCATGTTTTTAATGCTCTGATTTAAAAACTGGTCCCCTGGTTCTGCCTTGTGGCTTGCCCTCCCTGAAGGAGCTAGCTGCTTCTGCCAGCCACACGTGACAGAGTCCCATGGGAGGTGCTGGGGGCTGAGAATATGTTCGTTAGAGAGGCCCAAGGCAGAGGGGCATGGTTAAGCATGTGGGCTTCAGGTTGGACAGACCCGGGTTCACGTCCTGGTTCTTCCACTTGGCTAGCCGTGTGGCCTTGAGCAAACTAGAATGCCCTAACAACACCTTGGGTTCTCCAACTGTAAGACTGCTGCAATAGCATCTCCTAAATAAAGGGTGGTTATGAGGGGCTAAATAAAACAATGCCTGGAAGGTGGTTGGCAGAGCAGGAGGCAGCCTACACATGACCCTCATACACTCAGAACTCAGAGAAGTCAGCAGGCACGCAGAACCACAGCACTTCAGAGCAGAAGGGGCCAAGTAACCAGAGCCCCCACTTCTACCGCCTCAGCCAGTGCTTGAGCCCCTCTCCTGCAACCCATGCCAAACCCCTACTGAGAGACTCCTAGGAGCAGGAAATGCAGTCACTCTGCTCCAATGTCACGCAATGACACCCACATCCTCAGAGAAAGGCTCTCTCCTGCCTCCGGGCCTTTGCACATGCTGTCCCCTCTTCCCGGAGACACTCTTCCCCTCCTCTTTGTTGTCCACCTTAAACATGGCCAACTTCAGCAAGCCGTCCCTGGACATTTCAAAAGGCTAGGTGCTCCTGATACACGCTCTCCTAGCACTTGCCCTTCCTCGTCAAAGTACAGGTCAAATGTTACTGTTCTGCTTGTTTCACTTTCTTCAACTCTGGACCAGGAGCCTCTGAAAGGAAGATGCTCGCTCCCTTTCTCTCTTGAAACCTTAGGGCCCAGCACAGACCTGGCACAGAGCAGAAGCTTCATAAGCATCTGCTAAAATGTATGAATGAATCAAGTGATGAAGCCCCTTCTGTCTGTGAACCACTCTAATTACTAGAAAGCTTTTTTGCTTCACTGAACTGAAATCTGCCTCCTCAGAACTTGCCTCTGTTGCTGCTGAGTCGCCCCTTTCTGCTCCCCAGCCCATGTTTCATCCTGATTCCATGTGACAAGACTTCAGGGAGCTTTTCTCTATTGAAACTGAAGCTGATCAGATACAGTGACAGGAAGCCACAGCTTCTAAGGAGGGTGTGGCTGGGACCAAAGGTGCGCACGTGTGGAGAAGCATCCTTCCTGCCTCCGAAGTTAACATTTTGTGCTGGATTCTGGGGCCAGGCTGTTGCCAGCAGCTGGTGTGAGGAAACCCACGCCAGAGTTTACAAGCACCGTCATGGCCGTGAGCCCCAGTAGCTGAGCAGCCTGTGGTCCTGCTGGTTTTAAATCTCATTCCTAATGAGGAGCTAAATCAGGAGCTACTTAGCATCACTGATTTAGGGCTTTAATAAAAATAATGCAAAGTGGAAGGGAGAGGCAGCTGTGAAGGTCACTGTCAGCGGCTCCTCCCTTCTCACTACCACCATCCCTGTGAGGCTCTCTACCCAGCCGAGGATCCCTAAATTCCCTTGAAGCCCACACACAGGAGTCGGTGCTTTTATGAACTGCGTGCCTGCTCAGTCACTTCAGTCATGTCCAACTCTTTGTGAACCTATGACTATAGCCCGCCATGCCCCTCTGTCCATGGGACTCTCCAGGCAAGAATACTGAAGTGGAATGCCATGCCCTCCTCCAGAGGATCTTCCTGACCAGGGATGGGACCCTCATCTCCTGTGGCTCCTGCACTGAGCCACCAGGGAAGCCCTTTTATGAATTAGCCCTTATCCAATCACATTCCTTTGTAGCCTGGGCTGTACTTGTTTCCTGCTGAGTTACATTTAGGAATATCCTAACTTACTAGGAACTTAACACTTCTCCTCTTTGAAAAGACGCTTTAACATCCCCGGTCCAAAGAGTCTAGAGGCCTGTGACCCTGCTCTGTAGTTTATTTGTCACCTGGACCACTCACACCCTCCACCTGAACAACTCAGGACAGGGCAGGGGACAAGACAGACTCTTAGAGCCTTTACAGCCTGACATTCTATGATTGGAGAATCTGCAGTTCTTCCCTCAATAGAGTTTAGAGAAGTTCATTTCCAACTCCCTGATGAAACCCAGCGATCCCTGGACCCAAGGTCAAGGCTGTTTCCTTCCATTTCAAATAACTCTATTTGAACACTGAGTACTTTAGTTCTTAAATAACCTTTTCATGTTAAAAAACAAAAACCACCATCACCTGTCTCATAGTTTCTAAGTGGCAAAGCCAAGATGCAAGCCCAGGGCTTTGCAAGCCCCAGGCTGACGATCCTCCCCACTTCCCAATATGGCCTGTTGAGTGGACCTAAATCTTCAGGGTGGCCAGTAAATGAGCTATGTGGGCACACAGGCTCGGTGAGCAGGGAAGGCTTCCCAGAGAGGGGTCCCAGTGTTGGGAGGGGCAGAGTGAGTGAAGCACCTCTCTTGAATAGACAGAGGTTTCAAAGACAATCCTGACCAGTTGTCTCCTCTGACTCCAGTGGTCAGGCTAGAGTCACTTGCCTCTCACTGTTTGGGGCAAAGAACAAGCCCAGCCCTGGTGACTTGGGGAGGGAGCAGACATCCCACTCTGACCCTCCCTGCCTTGCCCTGCAGGATGGCCCTGGCCCTCGCCCCCTCCTACCCCACCTCAGTTCAGTCCAGTCGCTCAGTCGTGTCAGACTCTGCGACCCCATGAACCGCAGCACGCCAGGCCTCCCTGTCCATCACCAACTCCCAGAGGCTACCCGAACTCATGTCTACTGAGTTGGTGATGCCATCCAACCATCTCATCCTCTGTCGTCCCCTTCTCCTCCCGCCCTCAATCCTTTCCAGCATCAGGGTCTTTTCAAATGAGTCAGCTCTTTGCATGAGATGGCCAAAGTATTGGAGTTTCAGCTTCAGCATCAGTCCTTCCAATGAACACCCAGGACTGATCTCCTTTAGGATGAGCAGCCCTAAGCCACGAACAGCAGCAACTGAGGTGAAAATGGGCAGGGATTCTGTTCTCTCCTAAATATCTCATCCAAGGGCCTGTCCCCATATCTTTGGGGAAAAGCACCATCTCAATACACTTGCCCTTGAGAAAACGGCAAAGGCCGCAGACCATTCACTGCAGCTGTCTGTGCAGCCAAACGCCCATCCACGTACACAAAGCTAGAGGTGAAGTGAGACGCATAAAGGCAGAGCACTGGGTCTGGGATACGCTGCCACTGGTGTAAAAATTAAAAAGCATGGGGAAGAATGCATATACACACTCCCTGATATGTGGATAAACTAAAGATGCCCCCAAACTAATACTGGCTTCCTTCGGGAAGGGGGAACTGGGAGAAAGGCTTCCTATTACACCCCCTTTTGTAAACTGTTAAATATTCAACCAGGGGAATGTATTATCTGTGCAGAAAATAAATACCATTAAAGCTGTAGAAATAAGGCGCTCTCTCCAAAAGCCTCTGTTAACATACACGAGACTCCTCTGGGAGAGAGAACACATTAGCGTCACCTTATTAGTCCTGAGTGAGACTGAGTGCCATCACAGCGGGACCCCGAGGGGACGCGACTCTGAGCTGAAAAGCTCGGAGGAAGGTTTGTTCTCATCCAGCGGCTAAACCTTGGCCCCTGCCTGAAGGTCAGTTCTCCTGGTGAGTTAGGGCCTGAGAAGTTGTCTCCCTAGCAATAGCCTAGTCTCTGTCCCCTTGGCCCAGCCCAGGAAGACAGCAGGGTCCCTGGGGGCTTTGCAGCACCGGGCAGAGAGGAGAGGCTGGCAGGGCAAGGAGGCACTGTACCAACTTCCCAGCAGCTGCCGACCTCAGCACAATGTGACCCAATAAAACATCATCGCCCGAATTCCCTGAGATGACGTTTACTCTTGTATCACGCTGAGGAGTATTGATTTTTCCAAGTAAGGCCCCTGTTCTCCCTTGTCCTGACTTTCATCAACCTAGTCCTGTAAGATGCTTTCCTTGCTCCGTCCCCTTCTGTCTCCCTCCCTCCTCCCTTCTTGGGGTTTTCCCTCCCTCCCACTCCTCTCATGTATGCCCCCATTTCCTTTCCCCTTCTCTTCACTAACCAATCCTCCGCTGCCGCTGCTGTGCAGTCACGCCCAGCTCTTTTGTGACCCCATGGACTGTAGCCCTCCCGGCTCCTCTGTCCATGGGATTTCCTAGGCAAGAATACTGGAGATGTTGCCATTTCCTTCTCCAGGGGATCTTCCCGATCCAGGGATTGACCCGGCGTCTTCCGCTTGGTAAGTGGATTCTTTACCACTGAGACAACTAATTCACAGCCCAGCTCTAAGCATCTCCCCAGGCCCAGAAGTGACAAAGCTCCCTGTTCCTTCCATTTTAGTGATGGTCTTCTGGTCATCCAGATCCAGCCCCTCTGGCCCTTCGGGGAGATGGATTGGGGCAAAAGGAGGGAGGAGGAGAGAGGGGAAGAGACTGCAAGATGTACTGAGCTGGCTGTGTCATTTCCGGTCAGAGCCCCAGGGAAGGATGCTGATGGGACCCCCAGGTTGCTCAGCATGGGCTCTTGAGAGGACCCTGTGTTCCACCCGAGAGCATGCTGACACGTGAGCATCCTCTTTAGGTTGCTGTACCCTTTCCTTTCTGTATCCGACAGTGGAGCCTACTGGAAAATGTCAGAGGATCCTTACTCTCTCTCTCTTCCTGCCTGTCCACCTCCCCACCTTTCCTTCAAGGTTCAGCCCATGCCTCTCTGCTCAGGGCATCCTGCCAGAACTTCCAGCTGGCCAGGAGGGGGCTACTTCCTATCCCAGTGGTGACTCCTGGCTCCCATCTCCAACTCCTTAAAAGATGGTCCAGATGTTCTTTACATGCACCCTGCTCTCCTCCCCCCAAGTCCTGTCCTTTTACCTAGCACAGTATTTACAAAGGAAAAAAACTTGGTGGGTATCTGCAGATGGACAGTAGAATGGAAAGAAGGAAGGAAAGAAGATAGGGAATGAGAGATTAAAGAAAGATAAAACATTTCTGTCTCTGAATATTCAGAGCATACCATATTACTATTCATCCAGCACTTTATAATTTCTAAAGCTCATTTATGTTTGTCATTCATTTGCTTTCCCAACTTCCACAAAAAGTCAGCAAGACAGGGCTGTTACTATACCCATTTTACAGATTGGAACACTGAGGCTCAAAGACTTGCCCAAGGTCACCCACACCTGAGCTGGCCAAGAACTGGGTCTTCCAGCTCCTCAGCCGTGGCCCTTGGTACAGCCTCCCTGGCCACCTGTATTAGTCCTCCAGCTTGCCTCCTTGAGCAACTGGCTCATGATTAATTATGCCTTGAAAGTGGGGGGCTCATCTCACAGGCTGGGCTACCAGCTGCTGGAGAGCAGAGACCTGTCTGATGGCCTTTCCAGTACGCAGATACCGCCCAGGGCCCACATTGCACAGCAGTCAGGTGGGCGCTTGCGGGGATGGAAGCCCGAGCCTCACACTGCAGGGAGCGAGCCCGCAGCAGAGCTGGCTCCCAGGGCCCAAGGACACACACTCCCAGAAACCAGAAAGCCCCAAAAGGCAAGACACTTATCTCCCTCTAGGTAGAAACCTATAGGAAAATTGACAGGTGATTCAGCTCTTTAACGTCATTTCTTTCATTCCTTATCCCAGAGCGCCTACAGGGGACACAAATGGCAGGCACTGAACAAAACATTTTACCAAAACAAAACACAAGATCAGGCCCAGAGTGGGTTGCCATGGAGTCCAAGTAGCCCTTGGAAGGCAGCAGTCAGGGTTGCAACCCACATACTTCCACGGCTCCCCACACACCCATGTGCAAACACACAGCCCCCAGGCCTGGGCTCCGCCTCCTGCAGGCCCAGAACAAGGCCTTCTGGAAGGCAAGATCAAACCATTCATTCAGGAGACTGGGCTGTGTGACCTTGGGTGGATGCTTCTTAGAGTTCCAGTTTCTCATCTGAAAAATGAGGATGGCAACAACTTCCTTGTTACAAGGTACACAGACAAAATCACAAGTGCTGTGGGGGACATACAAGGTGTGGTAGGACAGCCTTGTGGTTAGACCATGGCCTCCAGAGCTGGGGCCCCTGTGTTCAAATTCCAACTCCACCACTTCCCAGCTAGGCATTCATTGTTAGGGTACTCACTTTACTGCTGGCTGCCTTGTCTCCCCACATGCCTGCATTATAGGTAAAGGCAGCCCCTGACCTTGGCAAAAGGAGGAGAAGGGGAGGGGAAGGAAGGGAAACTGAGGACAGGTCTCAGTTACCAGGGCAACCTTCTCTCTGCCCAGCTATTTAGTTTGTAAAAGCCCTTCTTTCCCAGGATCTCCGTTGTTGCTGTTCTGCTCCCCTCCCCATGGGTGGTTCATAGTGAGGGTTATTTGTCCAGTGTAAATAGATGAGAACCCCAAGCAGCTCAGAGGAGGCAGGTGACTTGGCCAAGGTCACATAGCAAGTTAACAGCAGAGTCACAGCCAGAATCCAATCCACCAAAGCCTGCTCATTCTGGGCACTTGTTCCCACAAAGGGAAGAGGTGAGACCTGCGAGGGTTCCCAGGGCAGCAGCTGCCACTCCCCAGTCCACATGGTCTGGCAGTCTCGGGGCAGGTCACCCCTGTCTACAGCTGCAGTGATGCCTCCATGCCCCCCGAGCTCTGCTCCAGACTCCCGCCTGGGTGCACCACCTCAGTGGCGATGCCAAGGCCAGGGGTTCTACTCCCATAGGAGCCCCTCCATCTTCTAGTTTCTTAGATACATAAAACTCAGTCCCACCTCAGGGTCTTCACCCATGCAGTTATCCTGGCTGGAGCTCCTTGCCATCCCCAGGTTTCATGATTCACCCTGCAGCTCTCAGCCCCTTACTCTTTTCCCTGATTTCTCTATACTCACATCTGAAGTTCTCCCCAGTATTGGCTCTCATCACCCCATTGAAGGTGTCATTCTCAATTTACTTGGGGAGGGGGGCGATTGTTGAAAGGCTGTCTCTCATTAGGTATCAGCTTCATGGTGGGGAGAGACCCCTATCTCTTTTGTTCATCCCTGAACATCCACCCATGGTGTCAGCACTGAGTACAATAGGCATTCAATACATGCTGTCTGAATAAGAAGTAAATGAACACATTGTTCAGCCATTTGAGTAGGCACGCAATAAATGTTTGTTAAACGGATGACCCTTTTTCTGAAAAGGTGCAGTAATTACTGTCATAAGGACACTACCAAAATAAACATTTTTCTTTTCCTGACTTCCCCCATGCCTCTGTGGGACTGGATATAAATAACACTTTGCATTTGTATGTAACAGAGTAAAAATCCAATTCATGTCAGATCCCACATATTCATCTTGTGAGGCAGGTAGGCAAATGTTGCTGTCAGATGGTGCCCAAGGAGAATAAGCAATTTCCCCAGCTTCACACAGAGGTTCATGGAAGTATGGAGAGCAAAGTAGGGCTATGGTGCTGCCCTGATCAAGCCAGACCTGCAGCCCTTCCTACAATGCCAAAGGAGGGTAGAGAAGTTTGGGAATGATGCCTTGCTGAACAGTGAGCTCCCTGGATGAAGGATCGTGTCCATTTTCTCCATCACCTGGCCCAGAGCCTGGCACATAGAGATGCTTGAAAATCAGCTGCTAAATCAACAAATGATATTTTTGCATGGAAAGGAAAATGGGGGGCAGAAAGAGAAGAAAGGTTTCATAAACATCTAGAAAGCTATTATATGGAAGAGAGAAACTTGTTCTGGGACCAAAATAGATACCGTTCTCTCACCAAGAGTAGTCCAAATCCTCTTGGGCTTCCTTAGAAGAGAGTGAGTTCCCTGTCAACCAGTGTAATCAAATTGAGTCTGAATAATCATCTCTGGCTGTGACAACACGAGGCCTCCAGGCTACACAGCTTCCTGGGCTTCTATTTACATGTGAAGAATGTGCGAATGATGGCCAACACACCCAGGCAGAGATTGGTATACAGAGAGCTGTGTCCCGGGTCTGTGGACTGCAGGGTCCCACCCAAGCCTGAGAGTCTGTGGTTCTGCGATCTGGGTGTAGAGAAGGGTCAGGATCCACACCCTGATCTCCTAATTTGAAGACTTCAGCCTCAAGGACATGGGGCCTGGGGTTCAGGTCCAGAGGATCTCACAGCTGGTCTCTAAGCTTCAGCTACTTCATTTTACTTTTGGCCCTTGCTCTCCCAATATGACCATGCTGGGGTTAGAAAATTGAACCTCCACCCTTAAGTGTGGGTTCCCTGGTACCCACTGTCCCCTTGGTGCCTCTTCCTCTCCCTCCATCATCTGGGCACACAGTCTTATCCACACACAACCCCCAAAAGTCTAGCCAGGGTGCTGGGTGGCTATTGACTTGACAGCCAACTCCCAGGTGCCAGCACGTAGCAGCCCCTGAGCGGGGGAGAAAAGGGTGCAGCTGCAAGGAGGCCCAGCTGGACCTGAGACAGAAGAGAAGAGGGAGGCAGCCATCGGGGGGCTGAGTGCCAGCTCCCTGCCACCTCTGAAGCTCATCTGATGCAGCTGTCACCTCTGGCCCTTCCCCCTCAGCGGGCACTATAAGAGAAGAACTTTCAAATAGCCTCCACCAAGCAAAAGGGAAATTCATAAAGGGGAAGGAAGTGGGGATGGACGACCAAGCAACAGGGAAATCATGAAGGGGATGGCAGATGGGGGAAGCCAAGCAGGAAGATGTTTTCATTTCCAGCCTCAGCTTTACTGATCAGAGGCCACTGTTACACCTGCACCAGCACAAAAGACCCAGCGGGCTTGAATCCAGTAGCTAAATCCCAGGGCCAGGCTTCACTGACTTTGGGGTGAAGAGAAGGAATGGATCTAAGAAGTTATACTGTAAAGGCCAAGATCATCCCTTCTGCTACTGAGGATTAGTGAGCAAGACTCCAGCCCTCTGGGGGAGAGGCTACTTTGACTTACCCCAAAGTTCCCTCCTGGCAGACACTGAAATTGCCAAACACTATAAGCTGCCTATTAGCCCCACAGAGACATGGAGACGTTCATCCCCAAGCCCTGCCTTGTGGGCCTTCAGGGCAACCTCTGCCAGGAGGACATAGGGGAAGAACAGGAAGATATAAAGGGACACAGAGGCAGAAGGTTAAACAGCAGGGCATCCAGACCCTGCCCTGGGTTTCTGGGGAGAGCATATTCCTCTGGCTGGGGACACAGGAGCCTAAAGGCTGTGTCTCATCCCCACAAGCCAGGGAGTAAGGGATGTGGAGGGGACCACCAGCCACATTCCCTGCTGATGGAATGCCTTGGCCATGGACTTGGGCAATTGATAAACCTAAAGCCAACCCACTTACGTGGGTTGGGAATGTCTTGATTGTGGCGACTTCAGTTGGAGACTCCTCCTAACAGGAGGATAAGGGGACGCAGCTGGCTTCAGATCAAGATTTAAAGCAGAGAAGGTACCAGTATCCTCTGACTAGGTCTCCCCTTCCTACTCCCCTATACCATCCTCTCTCCATCCCAGCAAGCACGCAGATTAACACGTTACCTCCTCAGGTAACAGCTACATTTTAGCAGGAATCTTCTGGAGACCAAGCAATCACCCAGGAGAAGCTCCCTAACATGAAAATTCCTGGCTAGTCTGTGAGAGGGGTACCGAGAGGCCCTGAGACACAGCAAACTGAGCGATGCCTTTTCCCTAAGAAGGAGACCCTCAGCTAACACCACGCTGATATATCCACTGCTTTTTGGGTCTGGCACAGTCTCTAAGAAACAGCCCTGGCTTTGCAGTTATATCTAAGCTTGAATTCTGTGTTCTGGTTCTTGATTGAAGGACCTCTGGCCAGTGACGTGAACTCTCATGCTTCTGCTTCCTCGTCTGTGATCTGGGAAACACACAACCCCCTGAAAGCACTGCCGGAAGATCACCCATCACGATGCTGGCATGCTGCGGGTCCCACCGCACCCCTGTCCTCTGCCCCCGGGTATGCAGCATGTGCAAAGGAAAAGAGCTAACCCCTAGAATGAAAACACACTGGAATATGTTCATCATTCCAACCAGCCGAGAAGCTGGGGAGGGAGAGGGCCTCTTTGAGGGAAGGATATTAGCAGTTCCAGCCAACCAGAAGTCCCTCATCACCTTTAATTCTCCCAGAGGGAGCCTGTCCAGGTTGAGTTATCTTCTGTCGGCAAGAAAAGCAGCTCTGGCCCTTTTAACCCAACACGGATCATAGAGCAGAGAAAATATAACAGCCCCAAACCACTAAGCACTCTTCAACTAGATTTTCCCAGCCCTGCCAAAGAGGCAAGCGGCGGCCACAGTTAAAGGAATGATATGTATATTTTCTGGAGGAGGTGGAAGATTGACACGGTAGGGAACTCAGGGGAACTCACAGGGCATCAGCCCATGTGACCTTAGACATAAGCCCTGCCCGGCCAGGAGGCGGCTGCTGAGTCAGGGTTCCTGGAGATGGATGGCTATGCTGCGGGCCAGGGCACAGGGACGTTCCCTCTCTCTCCATCATCCGTCCCCTTGACTGCTCTGTTGGTGGGTTGCCTTAACGTATGCATGAAAATTGCAAGTCTCATCATTCACCCAGATGGTGGAAGCTCCCAAATTGTTTCTTCTCGAGAGACAGCTGTTGCACCGCTGGGCCATATGGCTCCCCTTGCTCTGCGTCCTGCTCTGGGAAATGGACCATTTTCCCCAGGCAGCTTCCCAGATCAGGATCATCTCTCGTTCTTAGCAGGCAATTAAGACCTCCAGCCGAGGCGTCTACACTGCTCCACGTGTCGTTTGTACACATGTCAGACTGGCATTTCAAAGCTCGATCAAGGTAAATCCAGGGGCCAAGGCATGGTGGCTTTGCCTCCTACTCAAAGGGAACGTCCACCACCACAGACTCAGAGGGAGGCTGCCCAGGAGTCAGCTCACCTCTTCTCTGCTCACACACTCTGAGTTGCAGGCTGGAAATGACCTTCAGGGCTCATACTGTCTGCCTCTGATCCAGGCTCATTTCAAAACAGAGACAGACAACCGTCCACCTTCCACCATTTGAACTGTGACGTTCTTAGCAAACTTGTGCTTTAGGAATTCGTGGACCTTCTCAATGGAAGATTGAAAGCATCAGTGGGCAGAGAAGCTTCCTGTCACTGGCAGCCTAGGTTCTCCAACCCCTCTCTGGGACAGCTGTAGGCTGAACTCCTGATGATACAGACGCAGTGTTTTTTCTTTTTTTTTAACTGAGGTAGAGTTGAGTTACAATGTTGTGTTAATCCCTCCCACACAGCAAAGTGATTCAGTTATACATATATTATATGCACATTCTTTTTTATATTCTTCTCCTTCACGGTTTATCATAGGATATTGAATAGTTTCCTGTGCCATTCAGTAGGACATTGTTCTTTATCCATTCTCTGTATAATAGTTTGCATGTGCTAACCCCCACACTCCATTCCTGTCTTCCCCCATTCCCCTCAACAACCACAATCTGTTCTCTATATCTGTGAACTTGTTTCACAGATAAGCTAATTTGTGTCACATTTTAGATTCAACATATACGTGATATCTTATGGTATATGTCTTTTTCTGACTTACTTGGTATGATAATCTCTAGTTGCATCCAAGTTGGAGAATTTCATTCCTTTTTACGACTGAGTAGTATTCCATTGTGTATCTGTACCATGGTGATGTAGACTTTCTACCTTCGCTTTCTAGGTGGAAATACTGTAGTCCATGCTGCACCCTGGAGCCAGCAGAGCCCTGACTGGGGCCGCATCACTTACAAAGCTCATCTCCTGCACACTCGATGTCTCCACCCACTTTGCAACATGTACTGTGTACTCAACAATATGTACCTGCTATTCTTTCTGACAGTTTCAGACATTTTCTTTAAGAAGCCAAGGAAGGGGGCTTGTGTACCTCCCAACCCTTGACTCCTTCCCAGATCTGAACATCGTGATTCCTTTGCCCTTGGCCTAAGAAAGATGTTCTCTAAGCATTATCCTGCCATCGTGGCTAACAAAAGTTGAAGTTATTAAGCACTTACCGTGTGCCAGGTACTATTCCAAGCATTGTACATGAGTTTGCTCACCTAATTCTCACAAGCCTAAATGGAAGGTACTATTATTATTCCCATTACACAGTTGAGGAAAGTGAGGCTCTGAAAGTAAATATATAGGTTCCCCAGATCAGGCTTCATCCCATCAGACAATAACAACTAGAGTAGCAACTGAGCAGGACAGGTGGTCTGGCTGGGGAGTGGGTGACCTGCAAGGGTCACACAGGTAACTGCAGCCAACAGCATATCAATTAAACCCTAACAACCCTCAAACTCCAAAGATGTCAGCTAAGGCCAAATGCGGCCTTGTTGTAGCTAAGCCTGCAGGCCATTGGCTGTTACAGAATGGTTATCAGCATGAAACTGACACCAGATGCCGGGATTGACTTCCAGCTGTTATCACTTCATTGCTGTGTGACCTTGGACAAGTTCTCTAAGCATTCTGGGCCTTCGTTTTCTCATCTATGAAATGAGAATGTTAACCCTACCTACTCCATAGGGTTGTGGTGAGGATTAAATGAGTCAATATAGGAACGAGCTGGGAGAGTAGCATTGCCATATATACACTACCGTGTGTAAAATAGGTAGCTGAGGGAAGCTGCTGTATGGCTTAGGGAGTGCAGCTCGCTGCTCTGTGATGACCTAGAGGGGTGGGATGGGGTGTCAGAGGCTTAAGAGGGAAGGGCTATATGCATACAGAGAGCTGATTCACTTTGTTGTATAGCAGAAACTAACACAGCATCGTAAAACAATTACACTCCAATAAACATAATAAATTGGAAAAGGAAATGGCAACCCACTCCAGTACTCTTGCCTGGAAAACTCCATGGATGGAGGAGCGTAGAAGGCAACAGTCCATGGGGTCGCAAAGAGTCGGACACCTATATAATTAAAAGAAGTGAGGTGCAGCATGCAGGCTGTGCTAAATGAGTTAGCTGTGATGGTAACACGGGGAGAAGGAGAAGACTGTTATTTCTACTGCCCAGTGGGCACACTGGGGTCAGCCGGGGCTGGTGATTACAGAGCCCCATCACACTGTCTTATAGGACAGGGCAGAAACCCTACATTGTAGACAAAGAAAGCAAACCTCTGAGGGGAAGGATGTGTTTGAGTCACTCATGTGTCAAAGGGCAAAGCTGGGCTGCAAAGCAGGCCCCTGACCTGAGCAGAGCCTGAACACTAAGACAGGGAGACTCTGGCCACAGGCAGGGAGCAACCTTTTACATGTAACATTCCTGTGGACTTCCTAGGCCTGGCTTCCTCCACATCAGTGCACTGGGAACCTGGCTCCACCTCTTCCTAGCTGTGCCCTTGGGCAAAGTCTTCAACTCCTCTGAGTTTCAGTTTTACACCTGAAAAACAGAAGAATTGGGGATTTCCCTAGTGATCCAGTGGCCAAGACTCCACGCTTCCAATGCAGTGTTAGTCGCCCAGTTGTGTCCAACTCTTTGTGACCCCATGGACTATAACCCACCAGGATTCTCTGTCCACGGGATTCTCCAGGCAAGAATACTGGAGTAGGTTGCCATTTCCTCCTCCAGGGACTCTTCTCAACCCAAGGACTGAACCCTTCCAATGCAGGGGATGTGGGTTTGATCCCTGGGCCAGGAACTAAAGTCCCACATGCTGAGTGATGTGGCCAGAAAACAAAACAAAACAAAAAATAACACAAAAAGAGGAATCGTTCCTGGAAAGTCACCTCAAGGAGAAAATGAGGTCACATACACCAAGGGATGCCAAAAGTGTGCTTCCATCCATCAGTCCCTCTTTGTGAATGGGTGAATGTCTCCCAAAGGAAGTTATCTAGGACGTGTCCCAAAAAGCGTCCAAGGAGTTTCTCCACCTTGCCTGGTGCCCGCCTCCCCACCTCGCCAAGTAATGAAGTCTTTGGAGAAACTACGCTGGCCCTTTGGTCCTGGCTGTGGGAAGCTCATGAATCTCTCACCCACACAGAATTTGTCAAGAGTGTCCCTATATGGATGCCCCCACCTTGTAACAAAGCAAATGGCATTTCCAAGGGCTGTGACTGGTCCATGATAGTCACATTGCCTCTATTTGGTTCTTCCTACAATACACTTGCTCCTTGGAAGGAAAGCTATGACAAACCTAGACAGTGTACTAAAAAGCAGAGACATCACTTTGCCAACAAAGGCCCATATAGTCAAAGCTATGATTTTTCCAGTAGTCATGTATGGATGTGAGAGTTGGACCGTAAAGAAGGCTGAGTGCCAAAGAATTGGTGTTTTCAAATTGTGGTGTTGGAGAAGACTCTTGAGAGTCCCTTGAACTGAAAGGAGATCAAACCAGTCAGTCCTAAAGGAAATCAACCCTGAATATTCATTGGAAGGACTGATGCTGAAGGTGCAATACTTGAGCCACCTGACACAAAGAGTTGATTCACTGGCTGCTGCTGCTGCTGCTAAGTCGCCTCAGTCGTGTCCGACTCTGTGCGACCCCATAGACGGCAGCCCACCAGGCTCCCCCATCCCTGGATTTCTGCAGGCAAGAACACTGGAGTGGGTTGCCATTTCCTTCTCCGATGCATGAAAGTGAAAAGTGAAAGTGAAGACGCTCAGTCATGTCTGACTCTTGGCATCCCCATGGACTGCAGCCCACCAGGCTCCTCCATCCATGGGATTTTCCAGGCAAGAGTACTGGAGTGGGGTGCCATTTCCTTGATTCATTGGAAAAGACCCTGATTCTGGGAAAGATTGAAAACAAGAGGAGAAGGGGGCAGCAGAGGATGAGATGGTTTAGATAGAATCACCAACTCAGTGAACACAAATCTGAGCTAATTCCAGGAGATGGTGGAGAAGAGAGGAGCCTGGTGTGCTGCAGTCCACGGGGTCGCAAAGATTCGGACACAACTTAGCGACTAAACAAGAACAAACAGTAACAATTCATTTCACTAAGAACTGCAGGCGCATGCTTCTGTTTTCCATACTCCCTCAGCCTTAACTTTGCCCATTGACTTCAAAACGAGAAAAGCCTCTGCCTCACAGTCACCATAATTGGTGCTCCCGTTTCACAGATGTTCAGAGCGGGTAGGTCTCTGACATGACGGATGGGTGAGGTGAAGCCCAGAGAGGTGGGTGCCTGCATGCGGTTTCACAGCAAGATCACAGCCGGTAGGTGATGTGATCACCTCTGAAACCTGGGTCAGGGCTCACATCACCAGCACCGTGGTGGCCTCAAACCCCAAGGAGGTGGCCCCCCTCTTCAAGGCAAAGTCCCACTCCTCTCAACCGGCAATCAGTGAACCCCTCTGCTCGGAGCCAGAAGCCAGTGTGGAAGAGAACTCTCTGACAACAAATGCTTAGTACCCTGGACTGTTGGAGGCCCTCCAACCCAAACTGTCCCATCAGATACCAGATGGCATTTGACTTTAGGGCTGAAGACCTCAGTGAGATTCAAATGCAGCAACCGGCAGAGAATGGAGTCCCAAACTTGAATCTTGCCACTGGGGTTTCCATGCGGAGAGGCAATTAACAAGGAGGAGGGTGTGCTCTGATTAGAAAAAGACAAAGGCAGCCACAGAGTTTGCTCCTGGGCTCAGGCCTGCCCCTCAGGATGGAGGAAGGAGCCCCAAAGAGGAAAGGGGATCGCAAGATGAGGAGGAAGAGAGACATACAGGAGACCCTGCGTGGCCTCCTGCCAGGCCCGGCCCTGCCCCATCTGCCTCCCCAGAATCAAATCAGCGGTAGTGCTTTATGTAAGGCTATTGTACAAAAACAAGATTAAAAGGGACAAGCAGAACAAAGCATCAGTCTCCCTAACAAAGGCCCTCCACTTAGTAAATTAGCCCGCTCTTTCCACCTGACACACTTTTAAAGGGAGATCTTCAATTACCAGGCGCTGGCGGGGCAGAGTCACAAAAGGTCTGTAGAGTGACTTTATTCTCCGAGCCCTGAGCAGGCACTGCAATGGCTTTATGTAATAGAGATACTCATCTAGTCCATATAATTTGGAGAATCCTTTATGGAGGGCGTTGGAGCCCTGCGGTTGTTTCAAAGAGATTTTCTGCAGTTAGTGCATTTACCTTGCCAAAAGCTGAGCTGAGCTGAGCAAACAGAGTCCTCTAAATCACGCCTGCAGCTGATTTACTATCAAGCCTCTGCAGTTTGTTTGGTGGACAGAAACTTGCGGATAAACACAGGCCAAGGCCTTGGTCCCTCCGCCTGGCCACACCAGAGGGAGAGGGCTGGCTTCCAGCTGCCCCCTGAGACACCACTCCCCAGCTACCAGATTTGGAACATCCTCTTTCCTTCTCTTTGGCCAGGCTCAGCCCAGGGTAAAGGTGGCTCAAAGGCCAGTTTTTTGTCTGACCAGAGACGGGAGGACACCTCTGGCTTTTGCCCTTGGTTCCAGGTCTGTCTCCATCCGGAGGAATGAGATTGATAGTGTCAGTCAGCTCCCTCTTCCCACTCCATCAGGAGCAAAGATGCGGATCTGGCTCCCCAGGTGACAATTCACCACCACTGGCTGCTTGCAAGGGAGAAGGAGAAAGCGAAGTGGGGAAGGATGATGGGAAAGGTGACTCTCAGGAGAGTGGAGGAGACGTGCACTCAGATTCTCAACACACACAAGCAGGCAGATCTGCACCTGACAGGGGGGATGGGGGCCCTGTCCATGGGTGACACACACACACAGCAAGTGTGTACATGTGCACACACAAGAGGGGAGCTCTTCCCACACAGCGAAACCTAATACTCATGAATATACATGTGCACATGGAATAAAAGCAAGTCCTTCCACAGCACTTGCCACAGGCTTGGTTAGCATAGATTCACTTATTTAATCCTCCCAAAAACCCCATGAGGAAGGCAGTCTTGCTATACCATGGAGTAATCAGAGGCCTGGAGAAGCTAAGTGATTTGCCCATGGTCACACAGGCAGGAGACAGCAGTCCAGTCCAGGTCTGTGCTCATGACCTTCACAGTGTCAGGCACTACGTGCTGCACGGACACTCCTCACATGGGCTGGGAGCAGCGTTCACACAGGGAGACTCACTCACAGCACCCCGAAGTCCCCCCAGCCAGGTGCTCCAGCTGAGATGCCCCTTCCTCAAGGGTCCAGATGCATCACGTCTCCAGGTCAAATGAGACCCAGGTGCTCTGGTTCGGGGGAGAAGGGGATTGAATACTACAGTAGTGAAATACTTCTGCTCTGGTTGGTAGGTGGTTGCCACCCCTGCCCTGCTCCCAGCGTGCTGCTGCTGCTGCTAAGTCACTTCAGTCGTGTCCGACTCTGTGTGACCCCATAGACGGCAGCCCACCAGGCTCCCCCGTCCCTAGGATTCTCCAGGCAAGAACACTGGAGTGGGTTGCCATTTCCTTCTCCAATGCATGAAAGTGAAAAGTGAAAGTGAAGTCGCTCAGTCGTGTCCAACTCTCAGCGACCCCAGGGACTGCAGCCTTCCAGGCTCCTCCGTTCATGGGATTTTCCAGGCAAGAGTATTGGAGTGGGGTGCCATTGCCTTCTCCATGCTCCCAGCCTACCCCCACCCATCTACCCATAATCCAGCACCTACAGGATTAACCATGGCCCCACAACAGACCTCCAAGACTATTCCATTCTAACCTATTCATAGAAGTGCCATATCTGTCATTAAGTATTTTCATGCTCACCCCCAGGGTTAGACAAGGTAGGGACAAGGGGCCTACAACAAGGCGAGGGGATCTGACCATCAGGCCTGCCTTGAGAGTTGGCTAATGCCTGGCCCCCGTGGTAGGAGAGGCTGGCCATCTCCCTCAGCATGCTCCCACCCCACCCACTTGACTGGGAGCGGATCAAAGCCCTTCAAAGTCAAGTGTACTGAAGTGGCCATGGCGGGGAGGCGACAAGTCACGATTTCCACTCTCAATGAAGCCACTCATCTGTCCTTAATGAGAGAGTCAGCATTCGAGGAGACGCGGGACTGCAGGTCCATCACCACAAACCCCAGAATGGCCATTTTCTGAAACCTCTCTGCTCTGAAGGCAAGGAGCCAGGAGGGGAGGAGGAACTCTATAAACCCAAACCAGAAAGCACTACAGGAACAAACTTGCTGCCTCCCCATGACCAGAAGGTCAGTCCAACCCAGAGTTGGTCTCCCGGGCTCTGGAACCACAGACTCAGTCCCCAGAGAGCCCCAGAGCAGGCTCCCCAGGCTCTTCACACACACACGACACCAGGCTCTGGGGTCCTAAGGGAATAGAGTGCATGGAAATGAGGACCCTAACTGGGGCAGGCCACCCTTCACTCTGGGGTCTCCCGCCCTGCCCAGAGACCGCTCCTTTGGGTGTCCTTGGAGGGCCTCCAGGAAAAGCCAGCTTATGTGTCCTCCTTCTAATAAACTAAGGCTGCACAAACCATGTTCCCTGCTAGGCCCTGGGTTGGGTGCTAGCGATACAGAGGGGTCCTGAGCCTCCACTCTCAACCAGCTCACCGTTCAGGCAGAAGATAAATAAGTTGACAATTGTAAGGGCAGTTGTGGGGAAAAGGGGCTGAGATCAGGACCTAGAGGGAAGAGGAAGAGGGAGGTATCCATGGGGCTTCCCAGGGATCAGCAGCTCTGCACTCAGTCTCCAAAAACCTCCAGGAAGAAGCTGGGGCCACAGGACCAGCGGTTCCGGGAATCAGGGGCGGCCTGTACACAGTCCCTGAGAGTGAGTGCGTGGAGAATTCAGGTGCCAGGGTGGTGTGCAGAGGATCAGCAGACCTGACAAGACCCTGGGGAAGTGAAATACAGAATGACGAGGAGTCTAGGGCACAGCCTTTGGAGAAAGCAGCAGCATTGTGGGGGGAGCGGGAGAGGTGGGGGCCAGTCCATCCACATCACTGCATATTCTAGTTAAAGAGACAGAAAATAAAAAATATATTGATAGATCCTATGTCTCTATGTCAGGTAGTAACAATGCTAATTAAAGGAGAAAACTAATTAGAAAAGATACATGCACCCCAATGCTCATAGGAGCACTATTTTCAATAGCTAAGACATGGAAACAACCTAAATGTCCATCTACAGAGAAATGGAAAAGATGTGGTATCTATGTAAATGAAATAGTATTCAGCTGTAAAAAAAAAAAAAAGTGAAATAACACCATTTGCAGCGACGTGGATGGACCTAGAAATGATCAGACTAAGTGTACTCAAAGACAAATATCATGATATTGTTTATACGTGGAATCTGAAAAAAATGATACAAATGAATTTATACACAAAACAGAAACAGACCTACAGACATAGAAAACAAATTGATGGTTACCAAAAGAGAAAGGGGCGAGGAGAGACAAACTAGGAGTTTGGGATTAAGAGAGATACACTGCGATATATAAAATACATATACTGACTCTTTGAGACCCCACGGACTATAGAGTCCACGGAATTCTCCAGGCCAGAATACTGGAGTGGGTGGCCTTTCCCTTCTCCAAGGGACCTTCCCAACCCAGGGATTGAGCCCAGGTCTTCCGCACTGCAGGAGGATTCTTTACCAGCTGAGCCACAAGGGAAGCCCAAGAATACTGGAGTGGGCAGCCCATCCCTTCTCCAGAGGATCTTCCTGACCCAGAAATCGAACCAGGGTCTCCTGCATTGCAGGCAGATTCTTTACCAACTGAGCTATCAAGGAAGACCATATATAAAAGAGACAGCCAATCTACTATACATCTTAGGGAATTATTATACTCAGTATTTTGTGATGAACTGTAAGGAAAAAGAATCTGAAAAGATAGAATTACGTATGTATGGATAACTATCACTTAACTGTACGCCTGAAACTAACACAACATTGTAAGTCAGCTATATTTCAAAAAAACCACCAAAAAAAACCAGGATAAGGGCCTACAGAAAGATGTCAGGGAAGAAGCTGCTATTTCAGACATGGGGTCAGAAAGACTATGATAATATGGCATGTGAGAAAACACTGAGTGAAATGGGGAGTGAGCCACGTGGTATCCAGGGACAGAGGAAGCAGCAAACAGGGCTTGCTGTGTGCTGAGGCAAGGACACGAGGACAAAGAGCAAGGGGGCCGCAGGGGAGCAAAGGATCAGAGTCAGCCAAGGCCAGGCCCTGGGGTTTAGCGCGTGATGTGAACCTCAGAGAAGCAGCCAACTCCCAGCAAGGACTGGAAGGAAGTCAGAGGTGGGATCCTGTAGATGTTGAGGGAATTCAGAAGACGCAAAGTGGGAACCTTGAAGCAGTTTCCAGAGAGAAGTGGGGAGTTAGGCTGGGGACAGGTTTGCTACTTCACAGACTTCACACGGCCCAGGACACCAGGAAGGGGACTTAAATAAATGCCCAACTACTCTGACACTAATAACGGCTTCACCTCGGAGGCTGCCCAGTCTGGACAGCAGAGGTTTAATTACAGCTGCAGCTGATAATTAAGCAGCAGCCCCTACATTCTTCCACAGCTGCATCAGCACAAAAGACCCTGCTGGCACTTGGTACAGGTAGGGGCAGGGGAAGGAGGGAGGGGGGGCCTGGCAGGGAAGCTTAGGCCTAAGCCAGCAGAACACAGCCTGCCCAACCCCAGATCTCCTGTGTCTGAGGACCAAGGTCGGGGGCACAGCCACGGCTCACCTGCCCCTGCACACACCTCCTAACTTGGCTTTATTCCCTTCCCATGGTTCTCCACACTGCTGCCCCTGGACACCACAGTGAGCATGTCACTGGCTGCTTCAGTGATCTCCTGAAATTGTCCAGTCCGCTCAGTGCAGAGCTGAGGGTCCAGACCCGCCTCACCCTGGCCCCTTCTCCCACCACTTTTTTGCCTGTGCTCCTGTGCCCCTGCTGGGAGTGTGCTGATCCTGTTTGCCCTTTCTTCTCTGCTCTGGCTGTCCCCTCTCCAGAGAATGCTCTCTCTCTCACAAAAATAATACAAAGAGCAGTAGCTAACATTTACTGAGCTCTTACTGTGTGCCAGGCCCTGGCCTAAATGCTCTCTTTGTGGTAACTCATTGAATCCCCACAATAGCCCAAAGGGTAGGCACTTAACACAGCTCTACCTTATTTTACAGATGAGAAAACCAAGACAGAGAGGTGAAATAGTCTCAGCACGGCACGAAAGGCTTCAAAACTCATACTCCTAGCCATTGCCCATCTCTTGTCCTCCTCCCAAGTTCCTGCTCATCTTTCAGGCTCAGCTCAAAACTGACCTCCTTCAAAGAATCTTCTTTGACCCCCCTGGCCTTAGATTCCCCTAAGAAATCTTGGGGATTTGTTTGCTTCTTCCTAAGAGGTCTCTCAGTATTGGGGGTAGAAATACAATGAATTGTTTCATCCATTCACTCAGTTGGTCACTCATTCAATAATTATTCAGTACTAAGTGCCAGGTCCTGCGTGTAGCCCATGGAGTAGGAGACATGATTCTTCTGCTTGGGGACCTCACTTTTGAGTGGGAGAGATGGACAGGGCAGCAGCGTTACAACCAGTGCGACAGAGTGACCAAGGGGACCCAGCATATGGAACCAACCACCACGTGGCTTCCAGACCTCCCAAACTACCAGGTCAGAAAACAAGGCGTCAGAAAACGAGGAACCCAAAGCAGGTGCTAACAAGATGAGTGTCCAGAGAATCTGCTGGGCCTTGGGGTGCCTGGACCACGAATTTACTCATTCAACAGTTATTTACTGAGGGCCTGAAAAACACTCACAGGTGAACAGTAGCAAGTCTTTGGTACTTGTTTCTCCCTCCACCTGAGTTGTTTGGCAGCGGGGTTAGGCATCAGTATTGTATAAGTTGGGTCAGTGCGAATCAGCCGCTCCAGGCATCCTAAACCAGTGCTCTACGCCCAGAGAGGCAGGAAATGCTCATGGCCGCACTGGTTTTTGGCCACTCATCGAGGACCTGCTGGGGCAGCGTGATAGCCATTCTTTCCCCTCTGGCAGCCTGGTGACACCCTCTGTGTCTTGGCCTGCTTCTTTACAGTGTGATTATACTGTGCTGGAATTTTTGAAAAGTTAAATGCACGCACACATATATAACAATTTTTTCCCACTAGACCACATGCTTCTTATTCATCTCTCTATTCCCAGGACTCTGTAGTGCCCTCAAGGCACAGGTATCGAGTAAGTGTTGATAGATAGCTGGACAAATGGAAAGATGAATGCTGTTCTAGGCAGCAAAGTTCAGCACCAGGTGCTGGTGACCCCAGGGAGCAGCATCAGCACTGTTCCTGGTGATGGTGGCAGGCAGGGTTCCCCTGGGAGCTTCTCAGAGGATCAGCAGAGAATTACTTCGCCCAGTATTTATGTGTTTCAGACAGAGCCCACAGCTCTGGGTACACATGCGCGCACACACACACACGCAGCAATTCCCCCACTCACTGCCCTGATCCTGGCACCTATCAGACCCATTTAGCAAAATTTTAAGATCAAACCAGTTTACCCTTAGTCCCTTCCTCTCCCTATACACCTCTCCACCTGCCCTCTTATCTCTCCCACTTTCCTCTCCTGGGCATAGGTCCCTCCTGCCAAGAGAAAACCCACTACAGGAAGGGAAAGTACAGGATTGAAAGCTGATCTCAAATCCTGGGCTGCACTTGTCCATGTGGATGCATCACGTGGCCTCAGTCAGCTGTAGTTTCCTCTGCTGTACAGGGCGGGCATTTGTTCAGTGTATAAGTCGTGTCCGGCTCTTGCAACTCCATGGACTGCAGCCCGCCAGGCTCCTCTGTCCATGGATTTCTCAGGCAATAATACTGGAGTGGGTTGCCATTTCCTCCTCCAGGGGATCTTCCCAACCTAGGGATCAAACCTCCGTCTCCTGCATTGGCAGGTGGGTTCTTTACCACTGAGCCACCAGAGAAGCCCCACTGGAACAAGGGCAGAAACAATACTACTCACCTCTCCAGCCCGTGAACACCAAGTGACAGTCTGTATGGGAAATGTTGGGTAAACCACCAGAGGTTATACCACTGTTTTATTACGTTGTTGGAAGTCAGAAATCTTAAATGTCACAGGGTCTGATTATAAAGCCCCTGATTCTGCCACTCACTATAAACCAGGGGCAGTTCCAGTGACAAGGTAAAAAGCGCTAAGGTAGGCACCTCCTGCTACAAAAATGCCTCCCAAACATAATGAAAATAGTTTTAAAATATATACCTGAACTCTAATAAGAGAAAGATAAATCCCTAAGTGTGAGAAAAGGGTAGGGGAAACTTATGAGTTGCAGAAGGTCAGGTGCTGAAGCTAGGGTAGCCCAGGGAACGTCAGCCCTGGCTAGCTGCTACCCCTGGTCCTCAGCCCAGGCTGGGAGCATGGTGCTTAACACCCACACAGGCACACTGGGCCTTGGGGGCTGCCAGCTCCAAGGATGGGGCGCTTGAAAATGCTGCCTAACCAGCCTAGGAAAGAAACAAGGATTCGGGATGAGAAACGTCTCCCACGAGAAACAAAAAACAGGAGCGGGGACTGGGGAGTGGCTGCTTAGTGGGTACAGGGTCTCTTCAGGAGCGGCGAAAAAGCTTTAGAACTAGATAGAAGTGATGGTTACACAACACGGGGAAAGCACTAAAGGCCGTTAAATTGAATACTTCAAAATAGTTTATTATGTTATGTGAATTTCACAATTTTTTTTAAAAGAGGGGAAAAGACTCTAAGCCTTCACCACACACTATAATCTCAAACCAAATTACCAGTGCAAAGGCTGGTCTTGAGTCAGTGGAAACCATTAGTGTGCCTAATAAGTGAACGTGAAACTAGTGTGTGGGGCTCTTGTACAACCCAGGACATGGAGAAGGGAAAAAAGGCAAAAAGGTTCATAGAAAAAAAATAATAATAATTACAACCTATGTGAGGAAACAACCCATGATCAGGGGGAATCAGCTATCTCCACAAACAGAACTGATATCCTAAGAACTTGATCTAATAGGACTAATAGCTCAAGATAGAACTATTTAAAGAGACTACAAAAGGAGTATGTTTAAAATAATTAAAGCAATAAAAGAAGGATTAGAATTTATAACGAAAGAATAGGACACTACAGGAAGGAAACGGGCAGATCTTAAAAAAAAAAAACAGAGGAACTAGAAATGAAACATGTTGTCATTGGCATTAAGACCTCAAAAGATAGGTTAATTAGCAGAATGAAAGGATTTGACAAATGGATTGGAGGAAAATGTCCAAGATACAGCCTGGAGAGATAAAGAGATGAAAAATTAGAGCTTAGGAGAGACAAAGGCTGCAGTGAGAGAGTCCAGCACGCTGGAGCTGCAAAAGGAGAGAACTGGAAGGATGAAGGAAAGGAGATATTTGAAGAGATATGCCTGGGAGCTTTCCAGAACTGATAAAGAACATGACTCTTTAGCTTGAGGAAGATGTATACCTCTGAGGAGCCCACAGTATAAATAAAAGTAACTTCACACCCAGACACAATCTAGGGAAACCGCAGAGCCCTGCAATGACCAAGTCCAGAGCACAAGAGAAAAACATCCTCAGACACTGAAGGAAAATGACTGAGAACCTGGAACTTCATCCGCAGTAAACCACCCACCAAGAGTGACGCAAAAATAATGGCATCTTGAGACAAGTTAGAACATTAGAGTCAATCACTTCATAGACCCTTCTGGGAAACACACACACACACACACACACACACACACACACACACAC